>JANRGW010024852.1:0-17942 GCA_024733675.1 Psilopsiagon aymara | reverse complement strand
TCAGCGCTGTTCTCAGGCCACAAGTCAAAAGCACAGCACTGCACCAGCTACCAAGAAGGAGAAAAATGACTGCTACTCCTGAACCCATGACATGCACCAAACCAAAATTGATCGTACAGATGATCTTTCTGTTGGGCTTTTTTGGGGTTTCCTTTTTTTTTTTTTTAATACTCTTCTTGAAGTATAACCCCGAATCAGAAATGGAGAGCAGACTATTCTGTGTCACATCACATGTAAATAAATACATCTTACTGTGAGTTTATGCTCCCAGTCTCTACACCTTCTCACAAAAATATCCTGAGGTGCTATTTTGTGTGCACTTGGAGATCTGACGTCATTGTTGTAAGACTGGCAGCACTCCTCTGCCTAGTAGCATTTGCTGTCATCTTCCTTCTATTCTCAGTAGTCATATAATACCTTTTTAGCCTGTATCTGTTCTGAACTGCTGGTACCTGCTAATAACATGCTTCTTACTGCCTGCTGTTTTCCATGAGCCCTTGAACACTGCTTGCTTTTTCCCTACTGAAAGGAAGGCATGATATTCATTCAGGTGTTGCTGTTGGATTCCTGGGGTGATATTTTTCTTGAATTGCTGCTAGCAGAGGTAGTGTTTGTGTTCACTTTACCTAAAAGTTGCTGTCAAATAGTCAGTTCTCTATTTCTTCCGTTGCCTTGTCTAGTTTTTATGTGCTTTCCGTAGATGCCAGATTTTTGTCTGTAAGTATTCTGAAAACAGGCCATTTAAGTAAAGGTTCTCTGATCTCTCTCAACTCTGATACAGTTATTCTGGAAAGTGATTTTATGTTCTCTTTAATTATCTATCAATCATATTCAGTAGAAAATTGAAAGGAACTTGATAGTGAAGCAAACAAAACAGGAAAACAAACTAAATACAAAGGTGTTAGTAGTTGCTTGTTGTAGTTAGTGTTTTTTCCTGTTCTATTTTAGCTAAATATTCAAATAACTATCATCTTAAGACTCTTGTTTTCCCATCCCTTGCGGCCAGACTGAAAACTGAGCAGTCCATGGAATTGGAAGATGAGATGTAAGAACCAGATTAGCAGTATTGTTAAAACTTGCCATATAACAGCTACTCCTACTCCAGCTACCAATATCTTCCCATATAATTTTTCAGAGGAATGTATCCACAAATTTATAAAATAGCCTAATAGAATACATAGTGGCAAACACGTTAGTGGCTGTTCATAGATATTAGATATTTTGCTGCAGTGACCAGCTTGTGCCAGAGATGTACCTGTAGCATAGCCTGTATATCTGTTGGAAAAAAAAAGAAAAAAGTCTACCACAGAGTCTGCATGAGCTGTAGGTTTGGGTATCTGTGCTCTTCAGTTACTTATTTTGGATTTCTTCAGAGCTAGATGAGATTTTTCTGCACTCACATGAGCTCTGTCAGCACTTGTTCAGTCTAGTTGGCACCTCTTCATTTCTCTGGGTTGTTTTTTTTTCTTTTCTGCAGATTTTCTTAGAGAAAGGCGGATGATCTAACACTGTGAAGAAATTCTAATTCGTGTTTCTCTTTATATACTTCCAGAGGACAGATGGACATGTCTGTTATTTAATAATGCTCGTGTTACATCCTTTGTAGGGAATGAGAATAGCTCCTAGCAGTCTGCCTGCCTGTCAGTAGCAGACACAAGCTTCTTGCTGGTTTTGTGTTAAATAACAGGGATTTCTGCTCTGCAGGCTCTGGCTTTCAGAGTTTTGAGAACAGCACATTCTCAGATGGGCACTGTATCTTCCTCATACTCTTGGCTGCTGAGAAGTTCTCTTTTTTTGAGAGGTTTTTTGGTGACCTTCTGGTAAATAACCATGCTGTTCTGGTTCTTGGAGAATGAGAGTGACTTTTGAAAAAGGGATAAGGCATTGTTGGCAATAAACTCTTTACCATTACCCCTCTTTCTGATGTATAGAACATCACACTCATTCTTAAGGCATTGCCATACCTTCCTGACACCAGCATCTGAATCTGGAAAGAGCAAGCTTTGTTTCATTCTTTCCTCTGAATATCTGAGTGTTCTTCAGCACTTGCTGTTCTTCTGCTTGCCTTCTGAGCCACCCCACCATCAACAAACACTTAAGGAGTGGCATGGTACACAGCACTGGCTACCTGCTGTTTCATGAGTGGTGAGTAATGTTCCTGGCAGCCTCAATTCAGTAATTGAGTGGTCTAGATGGAACTACATCTCTTGCTCTCTGGCTTCACAGACTCCAGTTTTGGACCTTCTAGCACTGACTTCAAAGGCAAGCATTGGACAAAGCTGAAACTTCTCAAACCTTTACTGGACTGTAAAAGGACCCATCTCTCTGTGTGTTTCTACTCCCCTTGAAACTTCTTGGAGCCACCAAACCTTTTGCAGTTATGGGTCGCTGGGTTTTCCTTCCCATGATATAGAGAACAAGTTGTATGCAGTTGTCACATCTTTCCACAGAAAGTATCAACAATTTCATGGTGGACCAGGGTGTTGGTGTTTCTGTTTGCTGACAGTTCTGAGACTGTTGAACTCTTGACATTGGCTGTCCATCCCAGCAAGTGCATGGTTTTATGTAAATGACAAATCAGAATTTGCCAACCCATAGCAACAGATGCTTGCCAAAGTGTACTTGTTGAGAAGTCAGTACTGCTAATGCTGGTATGGTGGCTGGAATTCAGAAATGGTGATCTGGACTTTGTTGACTGAAATACTCCCCATAAACATAGTGCTAAATGTAATTATATAGTTCTCCTTCATATGCTTGTAAAGAATGCAGTTTCTATCTGCTCCAGGTTTATTCTGCATTTCATGGGTTGAAGTTTTTTGCCTTCTTGTAATATGGCAAGCTTGTTCATCTAGATCATGGATCCTCTGATTATATCAGGAAGGACTTAACTGGGAAAACCAAGCTAAGTGTTTTGTTTTTCATTTTGGCTTGGCATTCTGAATCTTCATGAGCCTTACTATTTTGAATTGTCTCCTACACCTTTGTTGCAATGAAGCTTGTTGCTGATTCAGTTTACCACTTTTGGAAATACTGAATTTCCTAAAGCCCCTATTTAAAGTTCTTATCTTAGTGAAAGACTTGGCCCCCCAGAAGAACTGAATCTGGTCTGTGATATTCTGATGAGAACATCTTGCTATTTAGAAAGAAAGTAATCTCATCCCATCAGTGAATATGGCTATTGCTTGTGTGATACTAGTGCCTTTATTTTGGGAAAATACCTCTTCTGAACATCTGTCGGAGCGTGAGGAAGAACTTTGTGCTCTAGGTTAAGCATGTACCACTGTGCAGAGGGACTTTACTCTGCAAAATGACACTCTTTGTGCTTTTACCTGTGGCTCCTGCAGCTCCTTCCAGGGAAACTGGGCTGTGCTGAGCAGCTGCTGGCTGGGGAAAGTGTACATGGATAGACACTGGAAAATAGAAGAACCCAGTTACTGGTTTCTTTGTTAATATGCACATTCCATATCCTGCCATGTGTCCCTCTTCTTTAGGTTTTTAGTTCTGGGATATTACAGATGATGTCTTCAGATGTGCTTCAGTAATGATGGACTATGTACTTGTAAACCACTAATAGAACAAATTAAACTTTTTAATAATGTTATGGTAGTGTTAATGCAGCATGGAAAAATGAACTAAAATAATCATCAAAAACAATGAAAGACCATTTGGTTTTATCCTTTATAGTGGTATTAAATGCGAGACTCATGAAATTTTCTTATCTAAACCTTGAGAGCCTATCTTTACTGCAGTTGGGTGTAATAATATTTTTCATAGGCAATAAAAATAAACTGCACTTCTAAGATACTATAGTTTAGCTATTAGCTAAATAGCTTTTAGCTTAGCCCATTCTTTTTTTTAAGGCTATGAATTCTGGATAAAGAAAAAACTGCTGGAATAAACAGTCCAAGACAGTATTACTGATGTTGCCTTCTAATAAAAGAAGTCACATAATAGCCAAATTTTTATGATATTGTGGCTTTGCCCCCAAGGGAAAAAATAGTGATGCTCTGTATGAGGTAGAAGTTTCACTTTCTGTCACGTAATGCAGAAGGCAGCAAATAGTTTGGGGAAGCTGAGTTTAGTTATAAAACAGTGCCTAAAGAAGAGAGTGTAAGAGAGTGATTTGGCCTGACTACAGAGGCACATGAATGAAAAGAGGTTTTAGTCATAATAATGCCCAAGAGAAGCAGTGCAGGTGTGCTGACTTGGAGAGAGCTCATCACCTGTTAAAGCCATCTTCACAGGTTCCTTTGTGTCTTGTCAGACTGTTCCTTCTCAATGCACTTTATGCAATTATTTCACTTTAAAGAAAAAATGAATGTATTCTTCTATCTTCAGAATGCCTCTTCACACTCAATAGAGGCTGTAAGGTTTTTTTCTCTTTTCATTTATTGGAAAACTTAGCTGCTGGAAAGCTATATCATGTCGCTGTCAACATGTTTGTGCATGTTGAGAATAAACTTAATCAGTTTTCCTGCAGGGTTTTCTCCTCTCCTGAAAGTCTTGTTTTGGAAGGAGGTTGTCCCTAAGCATTACAGGCGTTGAATTTTTTCTGGTGGTGAAGATGACAGAAAAATGAGGCAGGGCAAAGTTCTGAAACACAGAATTAATTCAAAATTTGTGCATCTGGGATGCTGTTAGGGAGAAATCGCTTGACTGTGCATGGTACGGGAATCTTTCTGTACCTTGCGTTAAGATACATGAAATTTTAAAAGCCTTTCAATGATTTTTGGTAATGCTATATAGGCGATTATGGTTCCATCTATCCTTTCCTTTCATAACTTTGTGGAATGCGTCTCAGCAAGCATAGCTCTGACTAGGTGTACCTTACCCATTGTCTCTCTCAGGCTTGGGAGCAGACTTGGGCATGGTTCTTGTCTCTTGGCTACAGGTATTTTTTCTTTCTTCTGTGTGGTACATGTTTGGTTTTCTGTGATTTTGGGGGGCATTTTAGTAATTTCTGTTGCTATTCCATCTTCTGCACCTACCCCCAAAGAGTGGGGAGTAGAGTAGCAAAACCAAGGGTGAAACAGTTAGAAAGCAGACTCTTAGAGCCTTGAGAAGCAAAGGAGGGATGTGGAGGAGATCTGTGGTGCTTGGAAGAGCAGGACGGTACAGAAGTGATAGTTTCATTAATAAATAATTATCTTTGTAGTTTCAGCATGGCTACTGTGTCTACCTCTGATTTTGTAACCATCAGCTCATTTGTGAATTTGACCCATGTTTGTACCTGCCTTTCCAGGGAAAACAACAGGAACAAGATCCAGGCTATTTTGGGATTACTTAATTAGTAATTTATTTAAATTGCCTAATGATGCCTAATGACTTTTAAAAGGCTATTAGTAGCCCTGTTTAAAAGTCTAAAAGCATAAACTTAACAATGTACTATCTCCACTGTCCACTGTTATCTATTATTTATTTTAGGGATGATTACATGTACTGGCTAAGACAACAAATCTTGCGTTTGATGTCAAATACTCATAGAAGAATGATTCTCCTAAGAGAGACCATATCTGTCTTTACAAGATAAGAAAATATATTGAAAAGATTTTCTTGTTTATATTGCCAACATGATAGGAATTTTTGTTGTCTGAAATGGTATTCATGAAAGTAACTTAAACATCCATTATTGTAACTTACTTTCATTTCTCTTCAAGTCTGTGCTGATATCTTGTAGTATAAAAGCCATTGTCTTTTATTGTGACTTCAAGGACTGTGAATATAGGCAAGAATTGTAGTGGGAAAGTTTAGGACTGCATTTTCCTTTGAATAAAATACATAGAGTAAGCTCTTCTAGAGTTTTTGGGAAACTAAAAGTCTTCATAAAACTTGGCTTATTCATTGTTTTTGAGATTTGCGTACTGAATTGATCTTACAGGCACAATTTCTCATTTGTTCAAGTTAGCACTAGTGGTGACTCATCATACCTGATCTGATGGTGAACCTTACAAGGACTGCCCATAATTTTGGAATGGCTGACACCAAGTTGCATTCGTCTTTCTTTGATATTCCATCGACCATTAATAGTCTCTGCACATGGCATTATTCAGAGGGAGAGACTGCACAGATGCTCACTTTTGCTCTCTATTTTCAGAGGGGTTTTGTTTGTTTTGTTTTTTGTTTGTGGGTTGTTTGTTCCCCCCCCCCCCGTAGCTTCTGTTCCCTTTCAGAAAAAGGAAATAAATCTGTCCCAAAAGGTTGACTGATCGGCAGTTGAGCAGAAAAAGTGTTCAATGATAGCCTCAAAGGAAAGATATTTCAGGAACCGATGATTTTACTTGTTGGCAGCTTCCCTTCAACTGTTTTTATAGACAACTGCAAGAACTTCGATCCTCACCTTCACCAGAAGGACAAGAAGCTGGGAAGCTTGGGTACATTCTGCATTTCTCATTAGGGACACTTATAATTTCTTTAAAAAGACTTGAATCTTTTTGGTTCCACAGTCTTGCAGGAATTTCAGGATTTGTTTATCAGAGATCTGTCTCCACATACCAGTGCACACTGGAAGTATGGGTCACTAGGTACATAACAGATCCTTGAGAACTGGAATGCTGGGCAGAAATATGCCTTCTTATTAAGTCTTCTACTGTGTTCGGCATGGACCTTTACGTTACATCTGAGACATTACACCTGAGGAAGTAGTTACTTCTTAGATTTAAAAACTGCAGCATCATTTTCATGCTTAGTTTTAGCTGTGGGGAGTTAAACCCCTTTGATAGGGGTTTTGGCTAAGTGACAGCTGCTTGCATAATAGCTTGTACTGAATTTTTAAATATTAAAGGTCTGCTGTCATAAAAGTAATTGACTTGTCTTACTGCAATGCTTCTCAGATAGCTTTGGAGATAAAATTTCCTCCCATCTGTAGAAGTAACAAATACAGCGGCAGGGTGAGTTTTATACTGTGGCTGTTGCTTAAGCCATCATTGCAGATCAGCTACTTAAAATGTGCGTTCCTTTTATGCTTTTGGAAATTGTGGTATCGTGGATAATAAGTTTGTTTTCTTCTTGAAGATTAACATTACCATTTTATTTTGACTATGAAATCCCTTTCTGGAATTGGTAGCATGCCAGCATAGGCAAAAACAAGCTCACTAAGCCTTGTGTTAGGTCCCCACTGTCATGATTTTGTAGACTAACGCATGCTTCGAACACTTGTTAGGAATTTGAAGCAAATAGACATTCAGCATAACCATTCCTTAGTCTTCAAAGTATTTTTTCAGTGGAATCAGAGCAGAACAGAACAGAGAGCACTGAGGGAGTTGTTTAAAATCTGCCCTTCAGTCCTGCTGCCTTGCACAGTACCTTGCTTATCAGAGGAGGTGGAGCTCAGGAGCTTTTAGCACTTGAACAGATGAGCAAAGCCAGCTGACTGTGATGAAGATGGAACAGCCATGCAGACTTCTGGTTTCTAACAGCCTGGGCATTATAACTCCTTTTGTTCACTTACAATAGTATCTGTTAACTGCAATACAGTGGAAGGTACTAGCCAAATGATTCTTTCCTTAAGCGTTTGCAAAGCTGCTGTATGTTGGTAGGTGAATTAGTTTGCATAGACGGCTCTTAAATCAATTAGACTTCAAAGAGAAAAAGAATGCTACATCCTTATTTTTAAAGCAGTGGGGAAAGATTGTTAAAAGCTAGGGTGTACCAGTCTCTCCCGTGGGCCGTTGAACAGTAAAATGTCATGTTCATTTTTAATATTATTTTTTTGCACAAGAAGTGTGAGCTTCATTGTGACATCTAAAGCTGAATTAATCACTTGATTATGACCTTCTTTTGAGAGCAACTTTTGTGGTTGCATTACTTGATTATGAATAAGTAGGTGCCACTTACAGACAATACAGTGGAAATGTTGATTTGTGCTTCAGAAGTGTAGTGACTAGGTACATAAACTCTCTTTTAGCATGGTTTTCTTAGGTTTTGTTTGAAATAAAATTGGTCTCATCTTTCATACCAGAAGTTTGAGAAATCTTGCCATGATGACGTGTGGAGTTCTGCATTGGGGTGTGGGCTACATTCAGGTTGGTATCTATATTCTTGATGGGGGGAAAAAGCCAAAAACCAAACTCACCCCCAGCCTCTCAGCTGAGGTGTGGTAACTGTGTGCATGCAGCCTGCAACATGGTGAAGAGGCTCAGAATAGGGATTTGAACCATCTCAGAATTTTAGTGGCAGAGAGCGTATTTTAACAGATGATTACCAGAAGTCTGTTTTTTTTTCAAAGGCAAATAAAAATATAATTTGATTACTGTCATGTTATCATTAGGAGTGATGGGTTCTTCCCATACTGGTTTATGGCAGGAGGTATGTGTTGGGCTCCTATCAGGAAATCAGTTTGGCCAGATGAAAGTTCTAATGAGCAGCCAAGAAGTAAGCCTCTGAAACTGAAGACCCTGTGTTATGCAGGTGATTAAATTACATTCAGGGTTTCGTTCATGCTTAAAAGTGGTCAATACATGAGAGAAACCATAGATAACAGTGTTATAAATAGTAGTGTGACATTAAACTTATAAATAACCTTTTATAATTTTGTGGTCCTTTCTTCTTTTAATAGCCTGTTGCTCTTTAAATTCAGCACACACCAACTCTGCATGTGTGTGTTCATTTGTCCTTCTCAGCAACGTTTTATTCCAGCTGGAGCTGTGATGTTTCCTTTATTGCTTTATTTTTAGTTAACTGGCTTGTAACATGGTTGTGTGCCTGATTTTTCAGTGGACGTGAAACTTCATCCTGAACTGAGCCAATATGATAAAGAAGTATTAAAGCCTCTGTTGTTTTCCTGGACATGAATGCTTTAGAGGAGATTGTAGAAGTTATTTTCCTACTAGAAATAAATCCTCTAAATACCAGAATAATTGAATTAACTATTCTCAAACCACGAGTATTGAAAGTTTCTTGCTGATTCTGAATGGCAGCTGATTTTGGAAGTTTTCAGCTCCAAGCCACATGTCCAGATAACTTTTCCCAGTCAGATGTTTTATTAAATACAATGTTACTAAATGTTTTTATATAGAAAACATATACACTGTACCTAGAAAATAATTCATTATTATGTTAGTAAAAGGAATCTAACTTCTAATTAAGGCCTGAGATTTAGTTAGGTGGGCTGAGATGAATAGCATGTAAGTACAGAGTATGTCAGTAAGTTTTAGTTTTGCTTGGGTGACGTGGTAAGATTTCATTTTAGTGCTGTAGTGCATTAAAAAATTCCTTCTTTATAGGTTTTATGCTTGTTCCAGTTGTACAGCTGCAACTTCGTACCTTTTTGGATGTGTGGAAACAGGAAGGTTTGGGATTTTTTTGGCGTTATATTCATAGTTAGTTTTGAAAGTGTAATTTTGCTTTTGACACCATTAATAACATCTGCTGTTTTTGTTAATATTGTGGCAAGTTCCAAGCATTACTGTGTTATTCGATAAAGAAGAAAGCTATAAGGAAGAAAACAGATTCAACAAAAAATCAAGCGTTTTTCAGAAGTCCCCTTGATGAACCCATGTAAGAATTATGAACGTTTCCTCTAAGTTTGGGTCATGTCTTCATTGCATTTTGTTGCATTATATTTCCTTCCAATACTTTTTTTTTTCACAGCTGCTTCTGTAAGTTTGTCAGTTTAATTTCAGAAGAGGGAAATGCAAAAGAGGGAAACACATTATTAGATAACTCTTAGAAATATATATGAATGTAATCTTTCTTCTTGTTTATGTACAAAACTGATTTAGCAATTTGCGAAACTCAGAATGTATGAAGAGAAGTGCATTGGAGCCTGCCGTCAGGCCTAAATCTTTATCATGTCATGAGCTCTGACAGGGTGCAATTGTTGAGGTAGCCACTGTTTTGGAAAATTTTTGGTTTGGCTTTAAGTTTTGCCTTATTTTAAGAAGTACAGATAAAATTGTCCTGTTCTCTGGTCAAGATCTTTGAAAAGGATCGTTTAACAGAGTAGGTTTGTGCAGTGTATAAATCTGAGGAGCTCAGACTTGTGTCATATCCTCTGCTAAAGAAACTAAACCCACAAAATTGTGGTTTATTTATTTTCTTAATTTCCCTGTGGGTGAATGATTATCAGATTTAACTGCTTAATCATTTGAACATGAGTGATATCTTCATTGCCAGATTCAGTCAAATAATTTTGACCTTCTAGCCCTCTTGAGCTGGCTTGTAACTGGGAATTATTTCCAATAAAGAAAATCTTAGAGAGGAGGCAGCAGCAAGTCAGGAAAATACCGAAGATATGCTGAAGTTACATAATTTTGAGTACTGTTAATAATAACTAACTAACTAAATAAAAAGAGACCTTAACTTTTAGAATTATATGAACAAGATGATTCTTTTGCTACTGGGCAGGTCTGTCCTCAAAGCCATTCTTTCATTGTGAGGAGAGTGTATAGTTGTAGCACTTGGACATTCTTTGGGGTTTCTCTCTAGTGTGCACCCCAAGAGCAACTGAAGAGGTGACCTGCTCTGCTCTCATACCCCAGGGCCAAAAAGTTGGGGAGATGCTGAGTATCAGGGTGCTTGGAAAAGGAGTGCAAGGCAGGGTGGCTGAGAGCCAGGGCACCGGTGGAGTGAGGTCACTTCTCTGGGCAGCGCTGCTAGAAGACTTCCCTTGGTTTGTTTTCTGTTGGACAAGGAAGAGAGGTTGACAAGCATTTTCCAGGCAGGTAGCCAGACAGGCATTATTTTAATGTTTCCAGTGAAAAAATTGGTCTCTTTTGACAAAACTGAAATTTTCTATATGAAAATTTCTATCTTGTGGAAATGGTATTTCTGATTAAGAACTAATTTTGATGGAAAATGTCCAATTGGTTATATTCAGCCTTAGAATTAGCATCTGCTGTGTTTAAGTCTATTGAAGATATTTGGCTTAGGTTTAGAAATTCTGAACAGAATATACACTGACAACTTTCCTCCCTCTGTCTAATACTTCAGTTCTAGTGGCAGCCAAAATTCAGCTTGAAGTTGGCTTTTTTCTGAATTTTGCCATTTTGTCTTCAATTCAGACTGCCTTCAGCTTCGAAGGCTTCACAGTAGAGATGCAGTGGCTGGACCGAAAGCTGCCAATTCATCTAGTTGCTTTGGTCTTGAAAGTCCTGCTGTGTGCAGCAGTATTGATCAGTGGGCGCTTAGATGGCTAATAGCTAGCTCACAGATACTCTCCATCAGTATGTTTTCTGTTGGTGTTTTCTTCAGATAACTGTGACTGAGACTTGTGGGGCATACAGGATGCGAGTCTTGTGTTCGTTTATAGTCACACCGAGTTAGAACGTAACTTTCCAGCATTTGGTGTGTTACCCCTGTTTGATCTGCATAGTTGTATACAGTTGTTGAAGATCAGCAGTTATTTTCTTTTTCTCTTTGGCTACCTGTTTGTTGATGGAAAAGCTGAAATCAAAACCTAATTCTCGCATATTACATTTCCTTGCGTGCGTAGTCAGGCGGTTGCTCAAGTTCAGAGCTGTTGGTAATTAGTGTCCTGAAAGTGCTACACTATATTATTCTAGCTATAGGCAATTGTAAATTGTCATTAAAGGCTTGAAGATAACCAGGCTGCTTTTAGATACTAAAGAGCTTTTGGTTTCTGCTAGGCCTGTAGAGGACTGTAACCCCTCTCTTTAATAGGTAAAGATATCGCTTTTGGAGGCCTACAGCAAAGGGGAATCAAATTTAGTTACTGCTTTATACTTTTGAGGAAAACTGCAGCAATAAGTCTGGGGACTTGGGTGCTTGTTTTGTGTTTTTTTTTTGTCTTCCCCTCCCCCCCTTAAGAAAGATATAAAGTACTAACTTGTTATCACCTGGTGTTTCTGGTTTTAGCTTGCCTGAACTTGCACTGATTTTAGCACTTTTTTTTCTTCTGGTCTGTAAATATTTAGGCTTCCTAATCTTAGAGTTGTATGGGAGTCAGAATTTCCTTTTAATGAAAAATCTATTTAAATCTATATAACCTAATTTAAGAACACATTTTAAAAATTACTGCAAATTTATTTTGAGAAGTTCCTATCAAGATATTTTAGTAAAGTTTCATTATAGTCTCAATTTATTACATCTTATTATAGCATTGAGTCATGAAACCTAGAATAAGAGATCCAGCTCCAAGAATGGGAAGAGTTAGATGTAATCATTTGTGCGTGTCATGGATTGCCATCTTTAAGGCTATTTGCAAACAGGGGCACGTTGTGGATATCATAGAGTTTAAAATACTGGAGTTGGAACTGACTTGGAAAACTTTTGTATTTATTCAAAGTAATTTTTACACATGATAAACACCTTAAAATGTCATCAGCTGGCAGTCTAATGTATACTAGGAAACAAAGAAGTTTTATATCTTATCAATTTATTTGTGTATTTGTTTAATTTACAATATTTTTAAAATGCCGAAGGATACTTAAATTCACTGTTCTGTGGTATTCAAACAGCGCTCTTCTTGTTCTTTTTCCTGGCAGGTTTATCCTTTTCCAACTGCTTTGGCTATCTGCCCTTCCACAGGGTTTGGTCTGCTTTTTTTTTTTCCTTAAGTTAGACTTTTTTTATCCCCACTATCTTTGCCATTTTGCATCCTGCCCTGATTATTCCAGGAGCTTGGGCTGCTGCTGCTAAAGTGGTGCACATGTTTGTTTGCTGCTCAGCGCTGAAGTGGTTGTATAGCAGTGCAGTGACCGCAGCCATGCACCCAAGGGGCCCAAAATTTTCAGATGTGCTTTAGGAATTAATGCTTTTCGTGTTAGATTTGCCTCTTCATGTGGCTGAGGGTTGAGGATGTGGAAAAGGAGGATGTAAGAGTAGCTCATTCATTGAAATGTAGGCAAGACTATGGACGTTTTGGGGGCATGTGAGTTGGCTCTTTATTCCTCTCAAGGGTGAAGTACTTGCAGACAGGAGTTTCTTTAGTTGTATATTTATTGCATCTGTGAGGGATTTAATCAAGCAGCTCAGAGTGCCTGTGGATAATAGAAGTCTTGAGGGAATGCATAAAAGCAGCTGGCGATTAGATAAGTCTCTTGTACCAGTTTTGCATATGAAGTGTGGAGGCTGCTCAGGGCCAGGCTGTAAAGAAGGGGTGTAGCAAGCCCTGGTTGGTGGGGTGAGCTTGGAGTCCCAGAACTGCCAGCCCCATGCATGTACCTGAGCTAGTGAGAGTCTGCTTACCCACAAGTGAAGAGATGCTGCTGAGTTTTTGGAAACTTCCTCTTCCAAACTTCCAAGTGTCTCCTTGTATCCTTGCTCTATTTCGACAACTCCTTGGGAATGTAGTAGCACTGAAGGAGTTGTGCTTGTAGTTATGTTGTTCAGTCACTGTAACTGTCCCAATTCATCAGTGGGAAAAATGTGATGCCCTTCTTTCCACTGAAAGTGTTAGGAAGAGTGAGCAAGTGGCCATAAGAGAGCTTTCTGGAGTGTATTATTTTCCTTAAGCAGAATTAATTTATATATTACAGATAATAAGTAAACTTATAAAAGAAGCAGCAGATTTTGATAGAGCCCAAAATCATTAATGATGCTGTTGCCTGTCTAGAAGTCTAGCTTGAACCTTTGAACCCGGTGACAACAAAGTGGAATGACCCAAAGTTTACAGTATCAGCTTTCAATAATTATGGATACTTTCCATTGTTTGATCAGCAGAAAACAGGAAGAAATAAATGGAGTATGAATCGTTGGAATGATGTCAGGACTGCAGTGCATGGGTCGATTAACTTAAATGAAAATGCATTTCTGCTCTAATTTTATTTGTAAGGAATGTCCTGAAAGCTGTGTGCTACATCAGAATTGCTGAGAGCTTTCAAAACAGATTTTTGAAAGACAAATAATTCGAACATTCATTTGTTGGATTAATGTCTATTTCCCTCAAAATAGTGCACAATCAGCTAATGTTTAGCATTTTCAAACTGGTTTTGGTTAAAACAGCTAGTTTCACTAATGTGTTTTCAGTAAATGTATATAAAGATGGCCTCTAGATATGACTCAGTGTTTGTTTGAAATGCAGTGTGTTGGCTTACTCTGTTTAAACCTTAAAAATTGTCTTTGTACTTTGAATTTTTTTCTCCTAGTTAGATTGGATGATTTAGTAACCATGAGTCCTGAAGTCTATTTAATGTATTCAATCTACATCATGTTGTAAGGATGTGGGCTTTCTATGAGTCCAGCCTGCTTTAGGAAAATTCCTCTTGTAGGAAATTCATGTACTGTGTTGGACCCAAATCAGTAGGTGGGCTGCACTGGAAATCCATGCTTTCTGGGTTGTGAAAATACCAGCTTCTAAACAAATGGAGATCTGACAGTGCATTAGCTTCTTAGCTGCTTTAGATCAGCTTTGAAAAAAGAAGTTTCTTGTGTCCTTGTCACAGACATGTGCGTACTGTACTGTGCTGAGGTGGTTGTATAGATGTACATGGTGCAAACTCTTTAAAACAACTCTTTACTTCAAGTCAGTGAGTCAGTGAATTGATTGCACTGTTGGATAAATTAAATTTCAGTTAATTACCTTCTTAACCATCTGCTTATTTATTAAGCTGCTTAAATGGTTAGCTTATTGTAAGCCCAAGCAAATTGTTGTTTTACGGCATAAGTTTACATAAAAGAATAGAAGATGCCGAAAATTCACTCATGAAACTTCTGCATGCTCTTTAATGCCCTAACCGAGCCAGTATTGCAGGAATGTTCTGCCCTTTGATAGAGAACACTCCCTAGAATTGCCTCACTGCTTGAAACCTGAGCTTAGGCATGAAATGTGCAACTTAGTCCCTTCACAGAGTTGAGAGGTAAGTGGAGTTCATTATGCAAGTTCTGTCCTTCTTCAGTCGCTGTAGCATCATGTGCTTTGGATTGTTAAGTGATTTTAGCCTACATGGCCATGGTACTGTCCATTAAATGGATGTGCACACAGAGTAGTACCTTTCTGCTTAAACCAATTGTCAAATTTTTTGGGGTGGTGTATCAGTTTTTGTCTTTATTTCTTTTGGGACTGCATGTTTTATTTTGGAGCTCAGGTCAGTCCTTTATTATTTCTATACTAACTTTAGCTATAACATACTTTTGTTGCAGAATTCTGCAACTAGCGTGGCTGAATTTGTATCAGTTTTGTCATTTTATGATATTTTATGTCAGTATTTGCTGTGAAATCAGATAGTTATTATCTACAACCTCATAAGCAATAGCTACCCATCTCACTGTTTTGCTATGTTTTGTATGTTTTCAAAACGTACAAGAAGAATGTCAGTACCTGGTCAGGAGAAATAATACTGTCTGTGTTCATTGCGCATGTATTTCTGGGCCTAAGGAGTAGTAAAGATGATATGGATACCATTCAGGACCAATTGTGTTGTAAAACAAATGTGTCACAATAAGACCAGTAATTGCAGAGTCTGTCTGTTATTAACAGCTGCATCGTTTTTGTATGTACATAGAGTGATAGAGATTTAAATATGGGTTGTATACACGTGGTTGGCCACAAAGCAGTTGCATGTAATCTGGCAGATCTTAGAAGGAGGAGTAATTGCGAGAGAGCATGTGATGGTGAAGGCATTTTAGTGTAATTCATACATACTTACATAGTTACTTTGCTGACATAGGAGGAAAGAATAACTTTGTGGTTTGTGGAAAGTAGTCTGTCTTCTCTCACCTTCCTCTCTGTTACTATTGTAGCTGTTATATTTACATTTTTTGGAAGTATTTCAGGATTTCAGTTATTAGTTGTAAAACTGTTGCAAAAGCCTCATAGTTTCGTGGAAGAAACTTGCCTACTTTGAGGTGGTTGTTCAGACTACTACATATTTTTACGTGGGACTTGGAGTATGAGTATGTGAAGTAAAAATCTCTGTGTGTGTTCTATTCGCTTCTTCCGTCCTTAAAGAGAGCGAGAAGGCATTGCTCTTCAGATCTGTGAGCTAGATGAACAGTTGTTCTGACCCAGTATAACTGGTCCTGTTTCCTTAGCAAACTCATAAAACAGTGCCTTCTTCCTTGAGTTTGACCATTTAATTTTATGTGCGCAAAGACTTGAATTACTGTCTGCAACTTGTCAACGTTTTTGGTTAGAGTGCAGGTCATCTGTATTATAGCAGGAACCTTGCTGGGTGTGCAGGTTGTGTCTATTGAAGGACGTGGAGAATGGCTGTTTTGTATTAAAAGATTTTGAGCATCACTGAGGGATGATTTCCTCCTTGCTAGCCCTTATGAATTTGTTACTCAGTTTCAAACTGAGAAACTTTCTGTCTAGCTTAAGGCAGTAATGAGGAAGGAAGAAATACTTTTGGTCTTTATCAGCAAGTAAGACAAAAATAGGAAGAGAACAGGAAGTAAAGGTAGTAAGATTTGTCTTTTTCTTCCCTTAAAGCATGGTGGCTTTTAACAAGAGTTTTTTTCTGCTGCAAAATTGTGGATTATTGGACCACTCAAAGTGTCGGCTATACTGGTTAATTGTGTAGCTGCACTGATAAAGATGCTGATCTTTATGCCATTATGGCTAATAAAGCAATTGACAGGTTATGTCTGTGTGACAAAATATTTTGTGAAAAGTTATGTTGTTGCCTTGGCTCACTGGTATGGAGGTTCGGTTCCTGTTCTTCTGTTAAAGGTTTTCTTCTGCCTTCTGCTTCCTGAGACATGTAGAAGGCATAGCTGAAGCAGCCTCTTCATGAGGAGTTGTCAGACATGTACTTTCTTGTTAGGCTTTACTTTGGAGTTTTAATATTTGCAACAGAATTTGTCAGTATTATTAAGAGAAAGTCGTGAGTTTAGCTTGCAGCTGGTGGGTTTATCTGGTGTCTTTATCCTTTCTCAGTTTGTCTTGTTTAGCAAAACAAAGGTAAACTTGCTGTTATTCTATGTGAATACAGTATTGCAGTTCTGAAGCCAGAGTGACTAAATAGCCGAAAAAAACTGTCTGGTAAGAAAAGAAGTGCTTTCAATCTGAAAATGCTGGTTAAGTCAAAACTGAAACATGTTGCAAGGATGGATTATCATAAAAGAGATATTATTTATTTTTTTAATGTCTCAGATGTGTGGTCATGCTGAAAGAGCTGAAGATGTGCTCTAGAAAAGCGAAATACCTCAGGGATTTTTTTGAGCAGTCACTTAGGAGTTTGGCTGCGGGCAGTGGGAAGATGGTTACACCGCAGAGCCCCAGGCCTGCCTGATACTGGCAGCTTGGATCTTGGTCTTCTACTTTCCCACAAAGGCCTACCTATCTAGGCTATCAGCTATTTAGGAAGGGATTGATCTTTTACTTGCTATCCCTATTCACTTGTGTGCGTTGGACCACAGATACCTTGTATGATCCAGGCAAGTGCTCAGATCACCGCTGGCATGTTTGCTGTCCCTTGCTGAATTACTCAGTTTTGAGAATGCCTGCTTTGTTTTTCTACTTCTTAAGGTATTTATATTTTCTATCTCAGTATGTTCTCTACTTAAGTTATGAAACTCTGTTTGCTTACACCCTTGTCAGAGGATGTAGAAATAGTTTGCTGAGTGTGTAATTAAGTGAATTACAAGTCTTGATTCTGTGAGGTACTTAAGAAACTAACAAGTATCGTTGGATAGGGCCAGTAGCATCAGGTGTTCACATAAGCACTTTGGGATTGCATGGTAATCATTAGAATCTGAGTTTTGTAAAGCAGACTTCACATTTCACTTCTTAATGTTCTATTTATCAGCACCTAGAGTAGGGTGTAGACTTGTATTGGTCACAGTTCCTTATTCGGAGAGTAAGAATCACTTGTGCTTCCAAACTAGATATGTAAATCCAGTCAAATTTATGTAGATGGAGGGTTCAGTAGTTTGACAAATCTTTATATATGCATGTTGCAATTTAAAAAGGGGGAAAAAAGGCAATGCTAATGTTTTCGTTACTGCTGTATATTCTCATGTCTAATAGAATCATAGAATAGTTAGGATTGGAAAGGACCTTAAGATCATCTAGTTCCAACCCCCCTGCCATGGGCAGGGAC
>JANRGW010024850.1:0-44786 GCA_024733675.1 Psilopsiagon aymara | reverse complement strand
AGAGGGGTGGGAAGGGATCGCGCTCCCGCCTGCCCGGCAGCTGCGGCTCCCGCAGCCCCTTGCGTGGCGGCGGGCGGCACCGCGCCGCGGGCGGGAGGCAGGTGCGGGCGGCCGCAGGGCGCTGAGATGCGGGCGATTCACTAGCTCGTCCCCCCCTCCCAAGTGGTGAGAATGGTACAAGCCATTGCGGGCAGTACAGAGAGCGGAAAAGCCTCTCCTCATTCTGGGGTTCGTTGGGCTAGCTGGCCGGGGTTGGGGGGGTGCGGACCGGTAACGCCGCGGGGCCGTTTCCCGCCTCTCTTGGCCTAGGAGCGTACCGGCAGTGGGGCTGCTTTCCCATACACGTCTTCCCCCTCACCGTGAGGGCTGGCAGGAAAGGGCTTTCTTTTAACCCTGACCCATCACGGGCTTGGGGGATGACCGTTTTGCAGTGGCCTGTGGCAGACGCTTAGGTGGCCATAGGTGAGCTGTGCGTGCCGCTGCCCTACCGCTGCCAACCCCTGGCAGGGTGCTGCATCTCTGCTGAAAGCTTTGTGTAGAGGGAGCGTAGCTCCCGTTAGGTGTGATGAGTTTGGACCTAAGGGGAGAAATGCAGGGCCACGGAGGTGGTTAATGGATTCCAGCATCAGAGGTGAGGGAGGACCAAAAGCTGCAGCTGTTCAGCCTGCAAAAGACTTGGGGGATCTTAATCCATGTACATAAATACCTCAGGGGACCTAAAGAGAATGGAGCCAGGCTCACGGTGGTTGTCCTGGATGATCACAGAGTCTCCATCGGTGGAGATGTTGGAAACCTTACAAGACACAACCCTGAGCTCCCGCTGTGGCTGGCACAGCCCTGAGCAGAGACCCGTACTAGGCTCTCTGCAAGCATGTCTGCCAGCCTCTGCCGTTCTGTGGAACTTCATCCTCCAAGGCCAGGCATGGGCAGTCCTCTCATGGCATTCATCCTCCTAAGTTTGTATAATCTGATCCTGCTATAGTCTGGTACATATCTATAGTCCTGCTGTATATCTTCAGATTGCACCACGGAGCCATAGTCAAAATAGGATCCACACTTACAAGTATTTTCATACACATGGACATATGTACATACACTTTGTTTTATCAACAGAAGAATGGGTTGATGGCCACTGTCCCAGAGATTTAGGAGACAAATATTGTATGTTATCAAAAGTATTAAAGTATATCTATCAATTGGAAATCTCAGAGATACGAAACGAATATTAAAAACATACTAACATCTATGCCCCAAACCAGAGCAGAACTAACCAGGGCCAACATATGCAAAACAGCTGAGTTAATCTAAGACTGAAAGAAATAATTTCCTGAAGTTTGAGCATATACATTCATAACTGAGATTACATTAATCTAAATTTGTTTTATTTTAATTTTCTTGATTTTTTCCCCTGCTTGAAGTAGGGCAATATCCAAGTGCCAAAGGCTACACCACACCATGTGTTTTGAAGAAGTCCATGCTGAAATCACTTGCTTTCAATGTGGTTGCAGTTTCCATAGCATGTGCCTGTGTTGCAGCATTCAGTGATGAGTCTTTTAAAACCCTTCTTAGTACTTTTGTTAGCAAAGAGAGAAAGAGGCTCCCAACTGTTCGGCTGTAATCGTACAAGCGTGCTGGAGGAGCAGAATAGAGCTGGTTGCTGTTGAAACCTTCCTAGAAGGAAAGCCTTCCATGTGCAGAAAAGGTTCTTCATAGCTAACAACATTGATTTGGCCTCCAGTTCTGGAAATGACAATGAGATGCAGGCTGTTGTACATCATTGAGCTTAACAAAGCTCTGGAAAAGCTGAGAATCCAACTGTGCAAGCCTCCAGGTACAGTGTGTGTCAGGGTCAAGTCTGGGGGCAAAATGTGCAGTTGTTCCAGACATCCATTTCCTCCGTGACTGTGGTGAGTGATGGAAATGTAGCAAACATTGCTGTACATATACAAAACTGAGCTATTGAGCTCCCATTTTTCAAAGCACCAATCTGTCCTTATTTAAGCACCTGGTAAACAAGCTAATTCTCAGAAGTATCAAGTACTCCTAACACCAGTTGAACTGAATGGACATTTCAGCTGTTTGTTTCTTTTAATTTACGAGCATCTCCCACAATCTCTAGATGCATATTGGCCATGGGATCTATAATGTCCCTTTCCAGGGACATTCCCAAGCAGAAATCCTCAAATGGGCCCGAATGAGGATTTAGAATGACATCAGTTTTGGAATAAAAATAATGCAGTAATTTATACATATTAAATATTTAAAGCTTTCTGTTGTTACTTATGCACATTTGAGATATACTATCTGTCTTTATAAACAGAGGATATACTATATCATTATGAACAGAAGATATACTAATTAGGGATTTCTGTCAGGAGCTGATGATACTAAAATCTTATTTGCTTCAGAATTAAATAGTTTCCCTCCAGGCTTGCCAACACTTTTAAACCTTAGTGATATCTCCCAGAAGGAAAATGCTGACGTTTAAAACACTAGGCTGGTCTGAACTGCTGTGATGATATCATTGTAAATACTCAAATCTTAATTTTACGCACATGGGTATTGTCATTTGGGTACATATGACTCATCCAGAAAGCTAAATGCATGCAATATGGGACTGCATCCTATCTGAGGACAATCAGTTTACACATTTCGGAGCCATGTGATGTGCATTTGGACTTCACCTGCATGCTGTCCATTCATTCATTTCTTCTGGGGCTGCTTCTCACAATCCAAATGGCCGTGCAAATGCAAGCATCCCTTTTTGCCAAGCAAAAAATTACTGGCTTTCTCCTGCCAAAGAAGTGCTACCTTTGTCTACCTTCAGCTGTGGAATTTACCCTTTCCTCGTCTCCAGCACAAGTGGGGATGCCCTTAAATGCACAAATTCCATTTAAGTGAAGTAACTCTTAAATCGTGCTTGAAGCAAGAAATGGAACAATATTTAGAAAGAAGCGCGTGCGCGGTTCACTGTTAAGTCAAGGTTGTCATTTGAAAGACAAAAATGTTTCCACTTAACGATTATGTTTCATTTTACACTGTTTCAACAAACGAGTTATATTTATGGGCCAAGTTTATCTATTTTACGCTTCAGTGGTTCAAACATTTACTTGCATAACTTTAAATCCATTGATCTGCACATGTAGAAGTCAGCTGTATGTATGTATCTAAGTGTTAAATTTCATCCCAGGCTTATTGATACATGTAACATTAGCTGACGTTCAAGGATAATTATGATTCATTTAAAGTGATTTAGCTTCAAATACCGCTCTCTGTTCATCACAGGTCAAGTTATTGGGTTTTTTGTTTTATTCAAAGTAAAAGATGAATGGCATTGAAACAAATTGAAAGTATTTTCTTCAGTCTTTTTTCCCCCTTATTTTTCTTCTCATTAGACAAGAATCACACCCCTTTATCCTTATGATTAACGGTGGATACACAGAAATAAAGAAAAAGAAGATAAACAGGAAAAACTGAAAAGCCTAATAAAAATGTATGAGGAAACATGAATCATGCTCCATTATACATTAAAATAAGCTCATTTAAATGACAAATAGTATATTCTTAGCACACTTTAACTGAACGTGAACCCATAATGAAGTATTTGTACCCTGACCCACCGAAGTAAATCACAGTTCTTCTTCATTGTGTGACCAAAAATACTTCATCACTGAAATGCAGCATCCATAGGTTCAAATAACTGGATCATCTTGTCACATGAACCTTGGTACTCTCTTATTCTGTGGCAAGAAAGATCCCATTTTGCTACATGAAACACACATATGCTGGCACATAAGAGGAAATAGGTCCACGTGAGCAGTCATCTTGTTCTCCAGAACAGGTTTGCTTGCCTCACAAAGTGGTTTCCCAATCTCTTTTTTTTTAATTCACAAATATCTAACAGCTGGTTAATCCCTATTTTTAAATTGTAGTGACCTTAGAAGTTCTGCTGTAACTCAAAAGAACATATAGAGGCCTAGTATAGAGATGGCATTGACCAGAAAGAGCGCATACAGGCAAACATACAAATCCGCATACAAACCTGTAAAACAACTCTCAACACCATATTTGAATTTCTAACTGGAATTCCAAGTCAATTTTTCAAGTAGAAAAATAATTATTTGAAATAGTTCTTCATTGCAGTATTCCATTTTAAGGAAAATAATAGTATTTATTTAAAAACATTCAAGCAATGACAAAAAAGATTGTGAACAGAAATCACTTTGTCCTTCGAACTCTAACAAAGTTGTGTCGCACCTATTGGTAACAATTATCAGTTTTTGCCTTAACAGAAATAACCTACTGGGTTCCAAAGTTTGCTTGTGTGCCAGGTCAAATAGAAGTAAGAGAGAGAAAAGGAAAGAAACCAGAATTAGATGGGGAAATGTGGGTATACCCACAGAAACCAAGGGATTCATACTGTATATTTTTGTATAGTGAGTATCTAGCTTCAAGCTGATTGTTTAGGGTTAATGAAGAGAAATATTTGTCTGATCTGCTTTGTAAGTTTGTGTCAAGAGTTAGCCCATCTATCTAGAGGTAGATAGCCAAACTGCAGATACCTTTTTTCTGTACGGGGGCAGGCCCCAGTTTTCATAAGCTGTTATCTCTTACTTTTTCACTCCATCTTTCATGCATCCATCACACCCGAAGGGTAGATGAAGACTTTATTGTGGAGTTAGAAGAAGTGGGTATTTATTGACCCAAGTATGCTAGATCTCCCTCTTTTCTTTCAGAGCACCTAAGAACTATTATTTTTCCTCTGTTTAATTGACCAGAAAATTTGCTCTTTGGAGGTGTGTTGCTATAGCAAGCAGAACTTGGTCTGTTTATAGAAGCTGCTGAGAATGATGTATACTGTTTGGAGAAAGGAGTTGAATGAGTTTACAGATTGTGAGGTGGCTTGAAGTGAACAGTAGCGACACTTGTTTAATGTGCATGATACATTCATCCGCAGCAATGAGTTACTGCAAAATATCCTCCAGATATGACTCAGAAACTGGCAAAAAAAAAAAAAAAAAAGGCATTAACATTAAAAAAAAACCCAACACCACTAAACATATGGAGACTTTTCTGAACATTTTCAGATTAGAAGTTGTTGCATCAGAAGTATTGTAGTGGCCATATTAACCCTGCCTGCCTGTACTGTGATTTCAATGACCTTCTTAGCCCTATCAGGACATTCTCAGAAAATAAGTGTTCACTTGAAAAGCAGAGCATGGAAAAAAAATCCTCTGGAAACAGGATGTCTAGGTTGGTGAGACTCATAGAATCAACTAGGTTGGAAAAGACCTTTAAGATCATCAAGTCCACGCTTTACCCTAGTTCTGCCAAATCCAGCACTAAACTATGTCATTGAAGACCTCATCTACACACAGTTTCTGAACATTTCCAGAGACGATGGTTCCACCACTGCCTTGGGCAGCCTGTTCCAATGCCTGAGCACCCTCTCAATGAAGAAATTTTTCCCAATATCCAGTCTAAACCTTCCATGAAGCAGCTTGAGGCCGTTACCTCTTGTCCAATCACTTGCTACTTGGGAAAAGAGATCAGCCACCTCCTCTCTCCTTTCTCCTTTTAGATATTTGTGAAGAGTGTAAGATCCAAGAAAGAAGACAATACTTGAGTTTGAACATTACAGTGAACTTCATAAGTACCATGTGATGGTACTATTACAATTATAATTCAATAGTACTTCGGCAGTTTTGATGCTGCACTTTCCTTCCACTGTATCAATAGCTAGAAATGTAGTATCCATATGATAAAAAAACAGTAAACAATACCTTTTTACCACAGTTCATACACATGGATACATATGCATAAATATCTATGTACACAGACACAACACTTTAAAATATATACAGAAATTTTCCATATAAAATACGTACATGTCTGGTTCTGTATCTGTGTCTGTTTGTGTATATGTATATGTATGTGTACATGTATATTTACATGTATACATATATATCTATGCATTGTTCTGTGCACCAAAATGTTACAGAATGTGTCAGTTCATCGTATCTGAGGTTTTGTCCCTATGATATTGAGGAACAGAAGCCTAGATTTCTCAGACAAATCAGTACTATTTATCCTAGAATGCTACCTATATAGTCAAGAAAATGTCTCTTCTTCTCCCCATTCATCTTTAAACAGCTGTAATTCCCTTTGATGTTCTATGTTCCTATTTTTCCTCTTTCAGGAATTCCCTCTGAAAAAACACCGTGTGTTTAATGGTTTCATTTTTGCCTATTTTTTCTCTCTGCTTTTTACTAACAGCAGTCTGTTACTAAAGCAACATGTGCATAATTTGAATATCCAGCAATAACTAAGACAACATTCCATGCACAAAAATCATTACAAAAGTCCATCATGGTTAATTATGAAACTTAAAAAGTTAACATCTGCTTTCAGTCATACAAGCGTAAACCAGCAGACTTACCCTCTTGAAGAAAACCCTCCAGGTGGGATCTCAAAGAACAGAACTGTTTATAGTGCTGTCTTCAGAGAGATCCCTCCATTTGGGCTCAGTTTCTTCCCTAGCAAATACTGCGTGCCAAGCTGCCAAGCATAATTGTCACCAAAGATGGTTATTCATACACTTCAAACTCGAACTTGGTCCCTACCAGACCCATTGAATTTCTGTCACTGGGGGTGGCATAACAGTTCTTTAAATCAGGTAGAATGTCCTCTACCATGGATAGAATGGGATAGGAAACCAACAGCAACATAAAAATAATTATGGAAGTTCTGAGTGGTGTTTATAGACCACTGTCTTGAGGAAATAGGGCTTGGGGGAGCATATTGCGTGGATGTATGCATGTCTGTGCCCTCCCTCAATAGGAGGCCACTGACTTCAGACACCTTTGATGCAAATTCATATTTTTGCCCAACAACTCTCTAAAATCCATGGCATTTATTGACTGCAGGCTTGGTTTTGTGGCAGTGGGAGCACCTGACCACCCACTTCTGGTTCAGCAGGGCACTAGTCTCCTGTACATTTTTTGTCATACCCTCTAGCCCATATGCATGTGTCAGATATCTGAAAGTATCTTAGATGGCATTAGTGACCTTTCTGGGGGAGAGGGGGATTGTGACATGAAGAAACATGAATTCTAAATGGCTTAGCCATGAGTATTTTGATGGTCAGGCCCCAAAAGGTAGTGGAATAGCAACATTATAGCCAAGTTTTCTTTCACTTAAGAATTCTATCAAACTGGGTGTGGATATCCCTGAAAGCTTCCCTGCTATGAATGATAGCGTTCATAAAATGGCTAGTATCTGCATGGATTAGCTGATGTTCAGTAAGATACGACTGTTCCCAGTATGAACAGAGCCACCCTGTTTTGGGGAAAGAGTACAGTGTCAGCATCATAGAATCATAGAATAGTTAGGGTTGGAAAGGACCTTGAGATCATCTAGTTCCAGCCCCCCTGCCATAGGCAGGGACACCTCACACTAAACCATGTCATCGAAGCATGCTTCTTTCCTAGGCACCATGAAAGGCAGCCTGATCTATCTACTGGTATAGATGCAGCCATGCTCTGGTATATCTCACAATGTGGCAAGTGAGAATTTTTGCCAAATAGATCTAATGCAAGCAAACACAAGAGGTCAAAACTTATGTAAATCTTGTAATGCATTCTTATTTCTGGGAGTTGTGGGTGAAGGTTGCTCAGAGATGACCAGTTCAGGCACTGCAAGCCTGACATTTCTGGAAGTATATGACTTATTGCGTATGCAGAAAACAAACTGTACTGTATGTCTGCGTCTGTAAAGTGTGCAAATAGACTAACAACTGCAGGCAAGTGCAGGTACTGGTTAATGCATGGTGGCCATGTGACCAGAACTGACAGCCCAGGCAGAGCAATTGCCATAGCTCCAAATGGACAGCCAGACATGCAGAAATCCTTGACAATTCACCATGCTTATCTTCTTCTGACAACACAAAATTTTGAGGTGGAAAAAGAAGCCTTTTGTACGGAAGTATGCAGATATACCTAATTCTTTTTATACGTAGGACTTTTTTACACCTAAGAGTAAGATTTTCAATTGCTTCTGAGTTAATGGTTTCTGCTCCTATACCATATAAAACTTTTCATTTCACAGCAGTTTTCCATTTATCTTTTAAAAGTCTTCTGAATTCATGTGCAAAATGAATCTTATTGGGAATTAGGTATTTGGTGAATTCTTAGCTTCTTGCACGTGTTAATCATGTTGAAACTAGATGTATTATAGGGTTACTTTTAAATCAAACTGAAAATCAGAATTCTCAGTTGAATTGTATATTGGCTTATGAAGTGTTGTGTCTTCACTAATGCAAGTGACTCTATTATTCTGTGAGCACTGCAAGGAGATTATATTGTTAATGTACATAAAAATTGATTTCAGCCAAGCGTGTTCTCAAGGGAAATTCTCAAGGGAAATTCTAGAAGGCAAAGGGTCCTTCTTATTTGGAGCATCATTAGCAGTATTTTGTGACCTTCAGAGCAGAGCATTAGAAAAATGACTTGTTAAGGTATATGGTACCATTCATAGCTTTATTGAAACAAAGGGCCTGTGTGAGATGCTATATCAAAGATTCTGTACAGATCAAGAAGTGCTATCTTTGACATAACCCTTATCAAGAACATCATACCAGAAATGAAGAATTGGCAATAAAATATCCCCTGTACTGGATTTGGGAAGCAACCAAACTGATTACAAAGAAAGATTGTAAATTGATTTAAAATGTGAAAGGGTAGCATTAAACTTAAAGACTGCTGTACTTGTTCCATATCTTTAGAAGTGGCTGGCTGAAGAACATCTTGCCTATAGTCTGAAACAGACTTTTTATCATCTCTCTGCTGGATGGAACAATACAAGCATGTTTCATTTATTTAGAAAATGGCCAGAGGCCAAAGAAAGATTAAAAATGTAAGCAAGTCAGTGCAATGGTTGTTCCTATAATAGTTAGGCATTTGGACTGCAATATCAGCAAATCCTGCCATAAAAGATATATCCCTACAACACAGGATTTGCATTTGATGTCCTTGAAAAGCAATTTCTATGTTAAGGACAGGCTTACCCGTTACTCCAGCAGTTGTATTTGGAATGTATTTGGCATTTATAAGAGTAAACAAAAGCAATTGAAATACTTGAATAAGTTGTTTTGTGAGCAGCAGAACTAATGAATGCAAACAAATTCTAAAAGGAACAAATTGTTTCTTATTGATTTCTATCTTTGTTCTTCAGCCTCCCCCATCATAACCCCATCTCCCCTGCCCAGGTCCTCTGCACCATTTCAACCAGCTGAAATTCGTTGTATACTGCAGCATATCTAGAGCTGTGGGTTTACTGGTTGGGCCCCCAGGCCGCAGCCAGCCAGGCCATGCAATAGCTGAGCTCCATGTGTCTCTGTCTCAGTGAGGACAAATTGTCTGAGGACCTCTGTCCTCCAGAAGATCTTCATTGATGTATACATGCCTAAGAAGGGATCGAGCCTGCCTAAGGGAGAACCTAACTTGATCTTAAATTTAAGAAAGCTACAGAGCCAGGCTTTTTTCAGTGTTTCTGCCCCTACCATGAGCAACAGAAGATCATCACTGCCTTTCTGAGACTAGGCATCTGAATTTCACAGGCAAGACCTGCCTTCAGGGTCATCCAAAGGCATTTACCTGTCTCCACTGACTGTAGAGGGAAACTTTGCTCTAGGAGGGCTTCTTCTCTAGTTCCCTGAAATGTTTGTTCAAGTTAAGAACCTTAGACAAGATTCCAGTCTGAGCCCTATTCTTTCTAACCTGATTGAAACTGGCCATGGAAGTTAGGAGAAGAGGAGAGACATATTGCCCCATTGCAGGAATTATGGGAAAGCAGGCTGAAAGCAATAGCAATTAGGAAACGTGTATTTAATATAGTGATTATCTGCTTTAATATTGCTATAGATAATGTAGAAAAATACAGCAAAGAATACAACTTTTCATTTAGTACCATTAAAATGTTTTATGGATAGGGGAACATGAGTCCAAAATTTGTGTATACCTGGAACAATCTAATTCAAGAAACATAGGAGGGTTCAGTCTAGGGTAAGGGAACTGATTCTGCTACGTTCATCATAAGTGAGTTGAACGGAAGACTAAAACCTTTTGAACATGAACTTCTGTAGAAAAGCTGTATCTTTACCAGTCAAACTCAGGTTTATTAATATTTCTGAGTCTTCTGAATGCACCCAGACTCATGTGTAATGTGATTCCTTAACCTTATGTTTTAAATTTTTCCTTGACATGCAGGTTCAGCAGAGATCCATTGTTTTGTGATTTAACTTCACTCAACTGTTTTGGAACACATACAGCTCATTGCACAAAGAGAGCAGGAGGACAGCTAGTTCAAAAGGACAGTACAGAACTTGAAATAAGTCAGTTTGAATAAAATAAGAAACAGGCTGAGCCTGTGTCCAAAAATCTGACTGATTTCAAGCTGAAATCTTTTTCATATTTGGGTAACAAAGAATACACTACGAAATTTAGTTTGGTGCCTTCTTGCTCTGTTGGGGTGATGCTGGAATAAGGGTGCACTCTGATAGCACTTCCACTGGTGTGCTAATCTGATGACCAAAAAGCAGTGAATGTGACTGGGCAGTGGATGAAGTCTCGCAGGATGCCCATTTCGAGTACAGTTGCAGAGGCAGAAGTGAGCTGTTTGCGAGTGAGTGTACCTAGTTTTCTTCTGTGAATGCCTGAAGACTTCACTATATGACCCAGAAATTCACAGTATGGACTGCTTGTCTGTTTGTCCACCCTTGCTCATTTTTGTTTGTTTGTTTTGGTTTAGATTGGTTGGTTTGGTTTTGCCAGGATATGCATTCGTGAAAAGTGCTAATGAAATCTCTGTAATCACCTAGTCTGGCTTTGTCTCCAAGACAGCATCTGCAGCAGTGATGATTCCTCTTCTAAGAGCAGTGACATTGGCACATCAAATATCAGCTCTCCCTGCTACAAATAACCAACCTCCTTTCAGAGGGCAAGTTGGGGATTTCCTTCGCAAAATCACAGAATCATTAGGGCTGGAAGTGACCTCTAGATATCAGCTAGTGCAGCCTCCGTGCCAATGCAGGGCCATCTAGGCAGGTGACACAGGTCCAGGCAGGTTATAATGTCTCCAGAGAGGGAGACTCCACAACCACCCATGGCAGCTCTGCCACTCTTAATGTAAAGAAGTTCTTCCTCATGTTCATGCCATTCCTTCAGCCTCTTCCATGCACATGCAGTGAAACCTTGCTGCTTCTGTTCTCCAATGTGCAGATACACCCAGAGTCTGCCATGGTCTGGCTGTAGACCTACCTTCAGTCACATTTCTCTTCACAGAGATGAAATAAGACTTTCCAAGTCAGTTTAGCTTAAGCAGCAGAATTCTTAGTGAGCTATCCTGGAGTCAGAGCGAGGTATTTCCACTGAGATAGTAGAGATACTGAAGTACTAAAAACAGTATCTGAATAGTCCTGAAAAGGAAGAAAACCTAAGTAATATGGAAAACATTCTTGGTTTATTTGTGCAGTGTATCGTTTCTAAATTAAATAAAACACATCAACAGGAGTATCAATCCTGAGGAGGATGTCATAGTTCTGCCTCACAGCATTTCCACATTCAGTGCACCTAGCAGTGGAGTGGTAAACAAAAGCTAACATCTTTTTCCTCATTAAACTAAGACTTTTATGCTCTACTTTTAAGTGATTTGATGTGGAAATCTTGAGGGGCACAGTTCAAAAGAAGGAAAAAGCAATTGGAAATAAAACCACAAGAAGCAAAAGGGACATAGGCAAAGTAGGCTAAAAAGATAGAGAAAGAAAAAGAGAAATGAAATATGTCTAGTGAGGGAGAAAGTTACTGCAAGGAACACTAGAAAATTCCTACCCATGAGACCGTCTCAGTGGCTCAGAAGGAAGCAGCTGTACCCAGCAGAGACCCAGATTTGGAGGTCTCTTGCCAGAAACTGGACCCAACTTCCAAATGCCAAGGAAAACAGGGTTAGAAACAAAGAGACCTTTTTGCCTTAAATAAAAAACTTTGCCTTAAATAAAAGCTTTCAAAGGACTGTCCTTTCTCCTTTTTACTGTATGAAAAATAACAAACTTTAGCAATGCCTGTTAGTCTCCATTGTCAAGGGCTTGGTTATAATGCAGTTTGGACAGCCACAGTGAATGAGGCCAAAGGGTGATACAAACGGAATGACTTTTTTTTGGTTGTGTTTTGGTTTTCAGTTTTTATTAGAAAATAGCTCTTTAGTTTAGGTCTCTACCTAGGCTTTTTGCTTAGCCTAGATATAAAACAGTTTGGCTCCATCCTAACCGGCCAGCCATACTGTGTTATAAGGTCAGGCCATGGCCATAAACAAATTTAACAACTGTTGTTAATTAAATAGTTATTGTAGTATAGATGGGGTCAAACAAAGGGTATGTGTGGGAGGGGAGGGGAAGAGAGGGCCTAAGTGGCAAAAGGTGGGGGGAATCTTGGCTTCTGACTTAAAAGGCGTGAACAAGCAAGAGCTGTGTGGAAAAGACCTCTGGGACATGAAAATAATAGTTAATATTTCAAATTTTGGTGCAAATATTAAGCAATTAATAGCAAAAGGCAGCTTGTGTTCCCTTACTCATACTTTGCTGTGCTCTGAAATCATCATGGTAAACAAGACTTGGCTTTCCTCAAGAAGAAATCCTCTATCTACCTCCATCAGTGGTATCATTTTAACAGCAGCACTTCATTGACATGTTAATGGCTCCCCATGCCAGGATGTTGTCCAAATTCTGGCTAGTTGAAAGAGTTGGAGATTTACAGACGAGCAACAGGAAAAAAAAAGAAAAGAAAATAAATTGATCGCATTTAATTTCAATATTCAGAAATGTGCTTTCCTTGTAATAAAAGCAGAACCCTACCTGTGTGCCTGCAGCCTGCCTTGCATACTGATTTTGTATGTGCCTAGCTAAAACTGATGCCTGTGATATGATCTGATTTTGACTTTATAGAGGAAAGCAGGAGGAGCAAAATTTATGTTTCAGGTCTGTAAGGCATTTTAAAGTTAATCGGGTCCTTTGGGTCTGATATAATTTGCGTAAGATTGCTGTTGATGATTAGAATAGCTATTTAAGATTTTTGTTAATAGTCTGTTACATGGACCCAGTGGAAAGATTCCAATAGCGGTCTGTTAGTTTTTCCCTGTCACATTCAGGTTACAGACCCTTCACAGATGTTGTAAATAGACATCAATACTAAAAGGGAATATTACACAAATTAAAATCATAAGTGTGCTCAAACTGCCAACACAGACATTTTGTTAAAAACATCTGTCACATAAAAGCAAACATTTAAGGCCATTATATTTATAACAATTGTTTTCATTTTTAATATGTACTACATATTTTTCTTTTCTTCTGTTACTCTTAATATTTTTTCTTAGACTTTTATACTTATTTTTTCCAACATTACTTATGTTCTTGACCATATAAACAATAATGTGGACTTTAAATGAAAATAAACAAATCTCAGTGGTTGGAAATCTAATAGATACTTGCACAATGAATGAGCCAACTGAGAATCCAACACTGTGTTCTCCAAAAAATATAGAGGTGTCAGATATTATAAAGACAAGTATTAAGCTGGATGTCTGGTCAATTATATCCAGTTATTTAATTCTGTTTTGAAATAAATTTCTCAGGTGAAAAGGATAAATCACATATAAATGTCCTGTTCTCTGCCTTTTTGTTGTATACTGCTGATGCAGCTGTTTTAGTCACTCTAGTATTCACCATGGCATTCTCAAAGAGCCCCCCAAAGCTGGAAACCTCTAGAGTGCTTTCTTCCTGGCACACCTACTGCACCGATGCAATCAATCTCTTCCTTCTCCCCTTCCAGTGCCATTTCAGGGTACAGAGGTATCCCTCTGATATCTCTTAGCCCAAGGATCTCTAGGCTTTTTACCAGTGTTGACTTCTTAGGCTGTTTCTATCACAAATTAAAAGAGGTTTAGGAACCACCAGTACCCCCATTTTCCCTGCTTACAGCTCTTCTCTCTCTCTTTCTTAAAGATTTTCTTTGGGGAGAGCTATTTGAAGCTAAGGCAGGAATGGAGCTAACAGTGAAGAAATGGGGACAACTGCTCAAGCTCACATCCTTCCCTCCTTCCATTAGTAGCAACCCATCTTAACACTTCCTGACACCTCAAATATGTCATAAAATTATATAAATTCAATGAATTGTCACAACCAAGAAGGCTTTGCTGCTTATAGATCAACAGTCCTGGTCTGGTTAAAAGCAATGCTTGCTGTTTTCTGTATTATCTGTTTTCTGAAAACCACTTAAATATATGATCAGCTGTAAGTTCACACTTAGCTTTTCTACAAGTCAACGAGATATTTCTTTATATAAGGCTTCCACATAATTAGACACAGTTGAAGAACAGTGTCTTGAGACACTGGTTTTTGCATGGCATGGAGGGTGTGCTGGACCCTTTACAAATGTAAATAGAGACATAGCCTGTGGCCTGGTGAATTGTTGAGCCAACTCAGACTCACACAGAAAACCCATGAAAAACATAAATACTAGTTTCTGGTTAAACTCAAGAATGGAGCAGACCTCATGAAGAGATTAGAAAGATGCTCTGTTGTGTAGAAGTGAATAAGCCAGGCCCATAGCATCATAGAAAAATCAGTTGGGAGAAATGCCTGGAAGTCACCTGGTTGTCCAGCCCAACCTTCCCCTAAAATCAAGTGTGCCACCAGTGCTAGAGCAACCTCCAGTCTGAAGGAATGTTGTGATTTTTTTTTTCTTTGCTATTCATGACAGAGTATCTGTATTAAAATCTTATGTACAGTTTCTCCAGAATTATGCTGCATGTCAGGATAAGGCCCAGGTGACTCAAGCAAGGTACTATACATTGAAAAATGTGATTATTAGGACCAGAGTAAAGCCGAAACCAGAAGTCGTGGGCTTCGCTAAGTTGCTGAAACACAGTCAAGTGTCATTTTAGACAGTAAAGGACATCCCTGTAGCATTCCATAGCTGCTGCAGCAGGGCTCTGATTTGTCATTAAGTCCCATCATAACTGTCATATCTGCCAGCCCTGTATAGATGCCTCGTTATGGTAGGAGATATTTCAACTAGACACCTATGTTTAGGCACCTGAATGAGCTCCATTGACTGTACTAGAGAAGTTTCAGCTGATTACAACAGGACCTTATACAGCATGGTCACAGTTAAATACGTGCATATAGACACCTACAGGAGCCAAATCCTACCTTAAGTGTCAAGATAAGAGGTTCCCAGAAAAAAAATTAGTTTTGAACACTGTTTTAAAGAACAATATGCCCATCTTTACTGTGGAGATACATGTTTCAGGCAAAACGGTAAGGAGGCCATGCTGTATAAGCCTGGACTCTTTGCCTATTCAGTAAACCAGCCTTACTCAGACTAAAGCTTCATAATTTAAGTTTCTTTCATATATTCTTCAGGAATTCTGTTCTACCTAACACTTATCTGTATAATAATAGTATTTTTTTTTATTTAAGCATTTAATAATATCTGATCAATTGTATTCTGTTGTTATTTTTCATTTAACAGAAGATACCTGAGAGAAAACAATAAGAAAAGGTAGTGAACATGCATAAAAAGGATGAGCTATTGCAACTTCCCTCATAAAAATGACATACTGTATTTTTAGACTTTTTCAGTGGGAAAATGGGAACACAATGGGTCACAAGTAAAGTGTTGCTCACAGCATTATTCCTTTTATGAACTGCAAACCAGAACCACCAGGCGTTCTGGCAGTGTGTAGATAAGAACCATCAGTGTCAAGGCACTAACCCGACAGATTCCTGTAAAGCATGTAGCCCCTAGGTACGTGACCTGCATGGGATCCTGCACTGCAAAACATACAATTCCTGCAGTATGTCAGTTCCTCTGTTTTCTGCTCATCTTAATTTTTGTGTGTATCTTACTTGGAGATGCCTTATTTGCTGTGCTCTGAGTTACTTTAGAAAATCATTTCTCAGTCTGCCTGTGTGCATAGTTGCCTAATTCCCATTATGTTACTCTGTGAGCATAGTTACTGCTGTTTGTGGTATGAGTTCTGGTAGCATTGTTTGTCCCTATTCTTTATGAGGTCAAAAGTGCATGAATTCAGGCATTTCTCTAACTGATTTAATGTCAGATTAAGCTATTCTCTAGATTTTACTGGGTATGCTGGTAGAGATTTCGGAGAACTAATTCAAAGTGCATGTGCACCCAAAATATTTGTTTACAACTAAAGCAAATGAGTTTTTCTGGGGTAAATGAATTGGAAGTTTTAGCAGGAAACAAAACATGTGCATCAAACAGCCAGGGTTTGGTTGGGGTTTTTTTGTTTGCTTTGTTGGGGCTTGGTTGTTTTTTTCAACAAGAACGAAGCAATAGTCTAATTTGAGAGGAAGCTGAGGGACGGTGTTGTATATGTAGGGGTTTGGGAGGAAATTTTCCTCTAAGTGATTTTAATTTCATTGCAGCTTTGTATTGCAACTAGGCTCTGCTGAGGCTGAGGTAAACTACGTCGGGAAGAGACAGTATGCAAATACTAGCTGCAAATCCACTGACAAACCATCTCTTGGTATCTCCCTGTGCTCTCTTGCCTTGAAGGCCAGAAAAGTGGCCCTTTGAAATCTCTTGCCTCTTAGTCACAGACAGCAGTCTGTTGCTAGAAGAGAGGAAAGTCTGTGCAGGATCAGCAGTCTGGCAAACCATACGTAGTCGCTGTGTGCAAGACCGTACAGGTTGAGGGAACATAAGCTCTGGTCTTTGGGGCTTGTTCTAGGTCCTTCCAAAGCTCAGTAGGAACTTTGATTGCTTTTTTGTGTGCTGGTTGGGATTATCAATGCATAGATTTTAACAATAATGAGTTCCGATCCTATGTTCTCCCTGTTTAACATAGTTTCATAAACACTTTTTAGCAATGCTGCCTTTGAGCTTAACTGTTTCATCTATGTCTGTTCTCTTCTTTTGTGCATGCAGCTGTACAGGAACCTGCATTTATTCTCATATTTGTTGTGCTTTCAACTGTGTTCAGCTCTTATGAGTGTCTTCTATTTATTATTTTTTTGTTGAAGCCTTTGTTCGCCTAAATCTTTGATCTCACGTATTCAAATATAAATGTTCTCTCAAACACTGTCCTCAGATGGCCAGAGGAAGGAACAGTCTTTGCAAATACGCATTGTGTCAGTATCTTAAAAATCAGGGAGTCACATTCATAAGGCCAAGCTTTATCCTCTGTTTATAAGACAGTAAAAAGTAGGGAAGCTTCTTATCACTGTACAGAGCAGCTCTGCACCGGAGGGGAGAGGCCCCAGAGAGGGTCAGTCCTGTGCTGCTGTACTGTGGTGATACAGAGGGAACAAACCTACTGGGAGGGAAAGAATGTCATGCAACCCTTTTCTTTTCCAATTTCTTTCCCAGCAGAAGGCTGAGGCTCTTTATAATTCCCATACTGTGGCCTTGGGATGAGAGTGGAGGGTGGGCTAAGGCAAGTCAGGTGTGTCTGTGGAGTGCTGTGTCTTCCACATACTCTTCAGGGTTCCTACAAGGAAGGCTCTTAGAGCTGGCAATGTTTTTGGTCTGCTCCACAGGACAGGTCCCATGTGAAGTGGGAAGGCAGAGATACGGCTAGTGCCACTTACTTTTATGCTGTAAACTCTCTTGAGTGAGAGATAGGCTTGCAACATGCCTTGAAAATGTCTGGACGCCCTGGGAGCTACGTAAATGTATGACTGAGCTGGCATTTCGTAGGGGGTATTCAGAGAATGGCCTATTCCAGCCTCATGAATTCTGCTGTGGCTCATTTATGCTTTCCAGTAGAGTGTCTTCTACAAAGATGACCTCCCAGTTTCTTGGGAATAAATAGAACACCAAATGTGACTAAAAGCCCACCCCCACAAAATGTTATCTGATTATTGATATGATAGTAAATTAAATGTTTAACAAAATGAATGTTTAAAGTTTCATGTATTTGTTTTTTTCATGCCCAGAGGCATAAGCTGAGATCTGTTTTGTTAAGGATCTCTTTAAAACAACTCATACCCTAGACCCAGTCCCTCCTCTGGCATGGTTCCCCACAAATGCTTATGCAAGCATGTCTGCTTCCATAAATTGTGGATCTGGCCCTGGTGTTTTAAAATATAAATTTTAATTGTGGAGCAATTACAGTATCTGTCCTCTCTGGGGAGATCCTAAGCCCTTGGGTTTTATATGTTTTCAGCCCCTACAGATTCTTTGTTATTCATGCCCCAGTAAAAGGGACGGGGCCTTAGTGGCTGTGGTCAGAAAGCAGTGTTTGCAGTAAGGAGATTCTAGTGGTCTTATTTTAGTAAAAAAAAAAAAGAAACAAAAAAACACTAAAATGTGATTATAACTTGGTTGGCAATGACAGTGCCAGAGGGCACTGGAGAAAAAGGACTCTGGTGACCTTCAAGACTTTCAGTTGTGGAGGGCATTTACAAGTCTGCGTACTTTTCTCACAGAAGGATATAGCACCCTCATAGGGATTCCCTCAGAGTGTCTTCCGAAGCCATGATGAAGCATGCATGACATACTGGGCAGTACTACTGCACTAGCCTTGAGGAAAACAGTTGTTAAAGAGAAGGCAAGCATACAAATGTTCTAAGTATGACTGCTACAAAAACGACTGCCATCTACCTCAGATATTTGTCATGCAAAGTGGTTAAGAAGTTCAATCTTTATTTTCTGTCAATGTCCTGAATGTCTTTCTACCATTGCATATGGGATCCATAGGGGAGTATGTTAGGCATCTGCATTGCCTGCCCATGGTGCCTCAACTCCTCTAGAGAATAATTTAATCTCTGTTCTGCCCTTATTCATGTGCTGCCATTCAGGCTTTCCTTGAGTACTTTGTCAATGCAGAGTAAGTGCAGAGCAGGATTTGGTCCTTTCACTTCAATTTTTATGGTTTGTTCTTATATAAATACATTTCAAGGAGTTTTACAAAAGCTGCATAATTCAAGACAGCTTTTGGCAGGATGAAAAGAACTGAAAAGAGGGCAGAAAAGATCTTTTCACTCTGATTCGAAAACGAAGGAGTGAAAAGTGTCCCAGACATCTGAGATGGGAAGGTCCAGAAAAAGCTTCTTAGTAGCCCCCTATCTACATAAACAATGACAGAAATGAGGAAGTATGAAATGCTGTGACAAGCCACAGTAGCTCCAGCCTGTACTCTGAGGGTCTCAGAGGCTGAAAAAGCCCATCAGGTTTTAAACCTAGAGCTTGTTGAGAATTTTTGCTTGGGCTGACTTGTCAGACCAGAAAGAATACTCTGCAAAGCCAACACTGGAAAGCGCTGATTTTGTTTAAAATAATAACAATAATAATAATAAAAGACACCTTCTGTTTGGGAAATTCTAGTTAAATACTTAATTTGAGGTTATTTGTTTAGCCGGATAAGAGTTATTTAAACTCAGTTGGAAAATGTAATTACAAGTCACTATAAGAAAATAGTAAGGAGTCCACATTGTGGCTTAAATATAGCCATGCCATGTTGTCTGAGATACGCTGCTGTATCTCATCTGGTTTCCAGCTGCTGCCCCAGACAGGCACTGGTCTGCCATAGCCCTGTGTCTCATCTGTCAGCCATTTGTGGATATCTTTGGATACCTTACAACACACCATCCTCCTTAGAGGCTGCAGCTGACCCAGGCCATTTCTTCCTTGACACCTTTTTGAGGCCCAAAACTGAAACTCAATTCACCAGTGTACGTTCTGTGAAAGCCAAAGTTGAAGACAGAGAAATCTGTCATCCGTCTGGTTGTTCTGTCTGGTTTCCTGTTTACCTGCTGAGCTGACTGCCCGATCTTGGTTTGTGAGCCCTGTGTAACTAGCACTAGCTCTGCCATGAGTATGACCTACAGAACAAGCTTTACATATATTTCACAAGCTCTGGATGGAAAATTCAGAGAAAAAACAGACAGATACTTGGACAGAGTCCCAGATCTTTGGGAGGGGGCAGAGGTGAAGGATTTCCGCAAGTTTTTTCTACTCGGGAAGAGATAAGATTGGGTATTGTATCCAGTGTATATGTCCTTTTTACAAATGTTCTTACATTAAGTAAGTATAACCATCCATAATATAAATTCCAAGTAACCCACCACATGGTATGAATCTATAGGTAAGTAAAATTAGAAATGGTTCAAATGAAGTCTGCCAGAACCAAAAGTTTCCTTCTTTTCTTCCCTGGAGTCGAAAGTAGAAAATTGCACCCCTGGACTTTTTACTTCTTCCAACTAACTTTGAGTTTGACCAAGAGGCATTCAGATGAGTGAAGATACAGAAGATTCATTGTAAAAGGTCCAATAGCCCATTACAACTTCAAACGTGTGAACGAAGATCTACACAGGAAAATTAACCACTTCCTTCAACTATTTAAGAAAATTATAATCTTGCCTCTGTGAACCAGACCAAAGCATGCATCTGTATTTTACAACCCCGTTACCACATCTAATAGAGCCTGATTCTTTTTAGGCACATTGCCTTAATAGAATCATAGTGTTTTGTCTGAATTTCCACACTGAGGAACTCAATGCTCTTTGGTCAGGGACATACCTTAACTGTGGCAGCTTAGTTGAATTACATTTTTTAAATACTTATCTGACCAAAAAAACTTACATCAAATTAACAGAGCAGCAGAAACAAAATTAAATTTGGGTCAATTTTCATATTATAGTACTGGGATGTTAATTTCTAATGACATTAAAAAGGAAATCACCTACAGCAAGCACCAGGAAGTTGTCAATGATTGAGATTATTTAACTTTTTTTCCATTTCAAGGACTATATTGTGAGGTGCTTTCAGGGTCAGATATAGCACAGATCTGGGTGGGGGCCACCAATGTAGCTATGCAAATACTCCCATGTCATGCTGCTCGTCTGGCAAGTGTTAATGACAACAGGACAGCTATATCATCTTTACTCTTCCCTGTAAGCACATGCCTGACTTCTGCTATCAAACAGTTCAATAGTTTTGGGCTTGGTTTTTTGGTTGGTTTGTTGGGGGTTTTTCAGGTTTGTTTTTTTTATATTCACATGTCTTCAATTTGTGACATATTTGATTGTCACACAAAAACGCTGCGTGAAAATAGGCAAAGTTAGATATGGGCAAGGGATTGCATGCATTTCCATGCATCTATGCTGGCAAACTGCAGGCTCTTTCCTGAAGACTCAGAGTCGCACTGAACTTAACAGCAGTCCATGACAATACTTGCAAGATAAGGCCATGCACCGCATAGGCCCCTCTTTCTAGAGAAACTAGCTTTGTATTTATGGCCTTTGCAAAAGGGCTGTAGTCTTCATTTTTACCTTTGGAAATAAAACCAAAACCTGATCTTCAATATTACACAGCAAATCTCCCAGGAAACCCCCATCCGAATTATGCAAACTATCAAGTTTATGGCTATGGCTGTTAAACTGAGTTGCTGTCTAATTGTATTCATGCTTCAGCTTATAGGAAAGGGACTGAGCCATATTATAATTGGATTAAAAATGTAGTATGCCCCATGTAGAGACCCTGGTCCTCTCCCAGGACTAGATGACACAGGGATTTGGATTGAAGCAAATAGGCTGTCATCACTTCTTCCTGTACTGAAAAGCTAACAGCAAATATAAAACTTTTTTCTGAGGCTGACCCTATTTTTGCCTCACATCTTCATCCTGGATTCTTCCAGCCATTTGTAAAAGATACAGATTTCTTTCCTCTTTTCAGGTTAGTTAGTGGTGAGACCCCGCAATTCAGGGTCTGTCTTTTCTGGAGCTCCCCCACCGTGGGCTGGTCAACCTCCATAGCTCTATCTGGTAGACACCAGCATTACCCCAGCTGTAGGTTCTGTGATGCACCCCCAGCAATGACACCAAGTGAACCCCAAGGAAAGCTGGGGTTCACTTGAAAAGCACCCTAGGCTAAAGGAAAATCAGGGCATCATCTGAAAGTTGGAACAGATATAATTTTTCAAATTACTGTCAGTATGGACACCATTACAAGGTCTAACTAGATTAATAGTACCCATTTACCTGGCTTTCATCTACACTGCATGGAACAAGTCTCCTTCTGAGCAAACTGCATCCATAGCACCTTGGCTCAAGATCTGCAAGCAGCATTTGGTACGCCTTGTACTCAGGTGTCATAATTTTTCTGTGTAACCTTTTCAGCTCAAAGTTTCTAGAAGAGTGCAGGCCAAGACTGCAACCCACCAGAGTTATGTTTTTACAGCAGCGGTTCGTGCCCTGGACTGTGCCATAAAAGCATATGGAGGAGTTTGAGGATGGAAACCTGCTGGAATGGCATTAAGGAGTAGTATAAGATGGAGAGTAGCAAAGCTGACACAGCCTTGGATAAAACAATGCTTGAGCACTGTCTTGGACAGAGCTGACTAGAGAGGTCAAAATTAGGGAGAAAATAAAACAGTAAGTAATGTGGATAATAGAGAGTTCAGTATTGGATCTTGGAGCTCACTACTCATCCTCCTTTCCTTAGCACCAATAGGACAATAGAAATATTCAGAGATGGCATTGCACAGCTTGTGTCTGCTGCCTACCTTTAACATCTGCAGGCAAGGACAGTCACACTGAGCCATTCCACATCACCACAAAATTGAAGTTACACTGCTCTACAATGAAGATATGAATAGAGCTTATGCTGATGGCTGCGTGCCCTGTGCTGCCCTCCAAGCTCAGAGCAGTTCTCCAGCAGCAGGAGCATGGGTAGAGGGGGACACTGTAAATTTAGCATTTCCCTCTGCCTGAAACTGCAATTGCAAGCAGCAGCAGTGAGTTATCAACAGGATCCCACCAGTCTATGTTCCCCCAGGCCAGACATTTAGTCCTGTGCCCACCTTCATGCTCCTAAGGCTCCCACTTCCCCAAGATGTGCCTGCTGTGCTCTTTCTGGCACAAGGGCTCAGCAGCAAGTGTGACATAACCCACATGTATTTGGCTGAGCACCTGATTAGCTGTTGGTGGTTTTGGTTTTCACCTCTGGTAAGGGCAGTGCTAGGGTCAGAGGGATGGGCATGACAGTATTCAGGAGCTTAATGTGTATGTATGTGGAGCTATAATCTTCCTTTAACCCATTTCTGTGGGTTCAAGCAAACACAGCATTTGTGTACTCTCTGCCAACAGCATCATTTTTCTACTGTCTTCCATTTCTTTCACACATGGCTTTCTGAAAGGGCTGAATAAAATGAATTATATTACAGTTTTATTAAATAACTTTGGTTTACGTTAGTATATACCTCAGGACTGCTAGCATATGTCCCATTTCTGGGTATTTTTAAGCTGAAGTGGTGAGGCCTTATAAAACACACATGGCAAATCCTCAGAGCTGGCAGAAGAGATGTCTTCCTGTGAAAAATGGTGACACTGAGTGCTATCAAAACCAGCCTAAAGCCACTTTCAAAAGGATTTTACCTCAACGGTTAGATGAAACCTTTCCCATTTAAAAGTTCTCTGATTCTATAAATTAGCAATATTATTCATCTTAGTCTGTCACAGAAAAAAAAAAATGTACATATGAGTTTAATCCCTTCGTTGGTTTATTACCTTAGAACTCAGGCAGGAGAGTCACAAATCCATGTAGACATCCCCAAGTACTGACTTTTGTGTTTGCATTTCTGATTTAGTTGAAAAATGTAGAAAAAACTTGTGTAGCCAGGCAGCTCCCTATTGGCTGTACATCTGTATGGGCTCAAGAGCATTGTATGCTCTGCAAAGATCTGGAATAAATTGTGCTCAGTGAGTTGGCCCCTCGTATGCTTTTTTCAAACAGCAGACTCGGATGAACTCATGTACCATGGGAGCATCAATGGCAAAACAATACCTCATTGGTCAAATCTAGCTGGAGCTGCCATCATAAATGTGGAAGATAGGTAGAGGCAGAAATAAATTTAGGGAGGTGGAAATGTACTTACAGATTAATATTAGTGACTACAAGCTACAGGCATTAGTTTTGCATTTTGAAAACTCTACAATAACTCTGAGGATGAGTGTTTTCTATGGGTGGGGTTCACCTACCTGATGTATGCCATCTAGAAAAGAGGCACTTGGCCTAAGCCATCCATCTGGAAACATCATTTATAGGGAGCTGCATGGCAGTTTGACAATGGAATATCATCGTTGCCCTGTGAGGTTGCTCCGTTTTCCTTTAACAAAAGGGAAGATACAGAGGATTCCATTTAGATTGCTAACCTTCAGTTTCATCCTGCTAAAATTAGGAATCTCCTAATAAATGTGTACTCAGTAGACCCCTTACCCAGCCCACATGCATAAACAGCAAGCAAGTATACAATCCTGACGGCAGATTTATTAGTGCTTTTGTTGATGTAGCTTCATCCACACCTTACCCCAGAGGGCTGACTCAGCCTCTTTTGTTAGACGAACAATCCATTTTATTCACCTGACCCACCTTGTTTCTTTAACAGCAAGATATTTGTGAGCCATTTTTCTCCTGTGGATGTGAACAGCTCTCAGTTTGCTATCACTAACTCCTAACCAACGTGAAAGTTTGGTTTGCTTTCATGACTGGGATTCTGCAAGTGAGGATAAAAACTGCACACATATTTATGAATCCTGCTGTTCACCCAGCCTAGTTTTTGGCTCTGCTTCAATCTCTTTCCCTTCCTGTTTTCCCAAGAATGTTCCCCTTTGGAAGCCAGCTTCATTAATGCAAAGTTCAAAATTACCCAGAGACTCCTTCCCACCTTTCTAGCCATCTCACATCCTCACTAGGAGCCTCGCAGGTCTGTCCCTACCACGCCAGACCTTTCCAGGCTCCTCCGATCAGAGCTGGTTCCTCCTCCTGCCTCCTGATGTCCCGTGTGCAGCACAAGCTGAAATCCCTCAGCTCTTTTAAGCTCTATTTCCTCTCTGAACTCCTTGCAGAATTTAGGTGACCCATAATGTTTCCCAGAAGGTCCAATTATGAGTCACTTGCTCTTAACACATGAACCATCCTTCACCACATCTGCAAAGTGAACTGTAGCTAGCACAGGTGTGACAGAGCCTGTAGCAACTCCCTTCCATGCCAAATAATGTGTATTTAGGCTTTCAAAAAAAACGCAAACCATTCTCCTATCCCTACTTCTAAAGACACAGGACTATATTTATGTGTGATTTTTAATAAGTAAATAACTAGTCCCACTTATTCCTGGCTAATATTAATATTGCTGCTGTTAGATTAGCTGTGGTAGCAGCCTGATCAACACTATAAAATGGCAAAAGTATCTCTAAAGAAAAGTAACCCTCAATCTCCCATGGAATCATAGAATCACTTGTTCCTGCCTCACAGCTTCCCTCCCTGTGTAAGCACAGGAGCCTGCATGCCTGCATATCTGCAAAACAAGCTTCTCTGGGGAGGGAATCCAAACAATCTTGTTTTATTGCTGGGTAAGTTTAAACCCAGATCAGCTTCTCACCCCAGTTCTCTGCACAACTACAAAGGAGGAGATGTGGAGAGATTGTGACTGTGTTTTTCAGCACCTATGCCACTTTATAGTGACTTTCAGCGTCCATTGAACTGCAGCTTCAATTAGTTTACCTAACATTGCCCCTAAGGAAATGCAAATTTTATTTCTTTCAGAGACAGAAAGAGACAGAAAATTAAAAAAAAAAAAAAATAATGCCATTCCATGGTGGAAACTGTTCTGAGAACAAAACTGTCACTTCGGGTAATTACATTTGCATCAATTCCTGTCAGATTTTACTCCCTAGATTTTACATGGCGCTCTGAGTGGTTTCAGATTTTTTTAAAAAGCTTTTGTCACTTATAAACCATCAGAACACAGTTAGTAGGTAAAAAAGTGTATACAGCATCTGAAACAGTTAATGCAGAATGATAAAGCTGTACTTAATTCATCCAAGAAAAATACCAGCCCTTTCTTTACTCCAACATCAACATGTTTACCACTGGGCTGGAGGGAAGACAACACCCTAGGTATACTCTTAAGAATAAAGTTATTTAGACCTGCAGGAATTTTCATTGCTTTTACTCTCACAAATACAGTACAGATGTGGATACCAGGAGAAAGCATTTGAGAAGCCATAAAACTGCTACTCATTTTATCCTTTGCTCATAGCCTCTATATGATTACACTGTCTTTAGCTACAGCAGTGCATTAGTCAGCTGTGCTTTCCACTGGCACATCGCAGGTGAACCACTCTGCACTGCTCCTGTGGTGCTTTAAAGCTGATAAAACTCAGCAGCTGTTATTTTCACTGGCTTATGCAGTGCATAGTGGGTGTTCTGATCACTTTATAAATATCACCTTTACGCTTCCAAATGCTTATAAGCACATTTATTTCTTCCAGAGTATCTCCACTTGGGTGCAATATGTATTTAGTTGGTGTTATATAAAAGGTTGGTTCTCAGGGAAGAATGTCTCCCCAGAATGACACGTGTGAGAGAGAAAATATTTTTGTATTTCTATGCTAGGAACGTACACCTAAGTCTGGTCAAGTGTTCACCGCTGGAAGAGCTGCTCTGGTGGAGGAGGCTGCAACACCCAAATGCTGTGGCTGGCCCTTGGCTGCAGAGTCCTGACCCCAGAGGTGAGCCAGCAGAACTGGCCATGTGGACTGTCTCCATCGCCCTGATGCTAAGCTGCCCATACTGATCAGGTTGTTCATCATTTGGTAAGTGAAGTGACTGGGCTCTGCTTTCAGGACAAGGAAAAACCCCAGCTGGCCCTCCGTGGTGACACTAATCTGTAGCAGGACAATGGGAAGAGGCTGGAAAGGAGCAGTAGGGAAAACATGATAGATGTCTGCAAAATGCTGACTGCCTTGGAGAAGGATTGACTCTCACTTGTTCCTTTCAGTACATGACCTATGGGCTATAAGGGACTCAGGTTGAAAACAAATGTTAGGAAGTGATTCTTCAGGCAGCAAGTAGGCATGGACTTTGTTGTCAGAAGACACTCTGACTTCATGAGTGTAAAGGGAGGGTGGGCAAGCACTTGGAGAGAGACCCACTATGGGACGCTAAACATAAAATATTGTGGACACAAAAATGCCTCTAATTGAGAATGATCAGAGTCTGTGGAAAGAGTTTACAGCTACTTGCCTATTCTCATTTATCAACAGGCATCCCACTATAGCCAGTTTTCTTTTTTCATGGGGAAGACAATGAACGTGGCCCTCCATTGCCACAGTTCAGGCAGAGAAGTAGCCTGTTTTGCAGACAGATGCAAGGTGCGTTCACCCAAAATGCTGGATGTGAGCTTCCTTGAGGGAAAACAGTGGGGAAGAAGAAGAGAGGAGGAAAAGAGAGGAGATGCAATTAGGACAACCTAATCAAGTTCAAGTTAGATCAATACATTCTAGGAACTTACGTGGCACTTTTTCTGGACTTGCAGTCTCTCCTGTGCTTGAGTGTTCCCTAAGGTCCTGCTCCACCAGAGGCATCCCACCAGCACTGGAACATCAGCATCCAACAGCAGTACAGAACCCAGCCTTTCCTGGTACATCCCACTGTCACTGGCTGGGGAAAAACACATATGGATTCACAGGTACTCAGGCCTGTTAAAAATTGCTGTCAGGTTTGACTGGGCTTTGGAGTTAACTGCTTTGAGATCTTAGTCTCTCTTTCCCCCTCACAGTCCAGACACTCAAATGCAGCAAGAGCATCCCAAATCTGCATTACTGAACACTCCAGCACTATATCAGCAAAGCCTCACTGTCCCAATACCATCAGTGGGTGCCAACTCAAACAAGAAGTGAGCATGGCGCAGATGGGGGAAATGGCTTTCTCCTTGTGCGCAGATGGAGACAGAGCGGCACATGGCACCAGCCCGGCAGCCCCTCCTTACCCAAGAGGCACAGAGCCGGGGCAGCAGACTGCTGCAGGTGCAGAAAAGACACAGAGCTTCAGTCTCCTCGCAGATTTCCTCTATTCCTTCCACAGTCACAATATTTTAATTGATATTTCTTGTGAGAATTCAACAGGTGCAACATAAATCCCAGGGATTGTGCTGAATCTCACAAAATCTTGACTTTCATTTTTGAAGTGGGGGAGAGAGAAGTTCTCTTGCTCTTTGGGTTTTTAGCCTTGAGCTACGTGAGACAGAAAAAATGCTGTTTTTTCTCAAAGTGCTGCCAGATTAAAATAAGCAGCTATTCATCTTGTCTCCTTTTTTCTTTTTTTCTTCCCCTGAAAGGAAGGTTAACTCATTGAGAAAAACTCACTGACTGTAAAAGCACATTCAATTATAGCAGAAGTAGTGTAGAGACAAACTCTGCTTTTTCTTATACATCCTGGATTGGGGGGCAGAAGCTTCTGCATCTGTTCTGCCCCTTCAGACATACTTGGCAAAGAAGATGGGACAGCAGTAGTATCAGGAAGAGAACCTCTGGGTTTATGGATACGCAATAAAACACTGTTAAAAACAGTTAACAGACCCATTCTGCCATGATTTAAGTTATTAGATGAGAGGTACTAGCTCTAGCAAAGGTAGGTGTCAAAACATAAGAATTTTTTAGCATTAAGTCATGATATATCTCATCTTTGTTTACTCTTTTCTTGACCAACAACTCAAAATCTTCAGGGCTTCACATGGTACAAACATAAACAATGAGCAGATAGGGAGACAGATGTTGGAAATAAAAACACATTTCCACTTCTTGTTTTTACAATTGTCCATGGATGACATTTTTGTAAGAAAATTCCTGATAAGGGTTTGTTAGTGGTTTTGGAGGTTTTTATGTTTTTGTATAGAAGAAGTTTTATAAAATGTTAATCCACCCCAAAACTTCAGACCACTGAAGAAGGATGTATTTCTAGCATTTAAAAAGTGATCAAGCTGATTAACTGCAAATCTGTGTGATCTCCACATTCCTGTACCCACTTCTCTGCAATTTTAACTCATTTGCCATCTGGTTTGAGTGTCTAGCATGGGTTCTGCACTAATGCCACTAGTCTGAACATCCCTCAGAGGAAGAGCATTCTGCTGACGGATGTCTATCAACAGATGGATTAAGTTTACACCTTTGTGAAAAAAAGTTTTTTTCTTTTCAATTCAATACTAGGGCTCAGCACCACAAAACCAGCAACAATAAAACTGCTGGTAGTAGTAATATAATGATGCTAACAATAGCAAAGAAAGAGCTTTACTGAGAACATACTAAGGATCTTCAAACCCTATAATACTAATTATTTCACTTATCACAGTGAAAGATGTGGCTTTTAAAGAAGAAATAACAAACTAGGTAGAAGGGACAATCTCTTCATTCTTTTCATTGTATCTACCAAAGGGGAAGAAATGGTGGTTTGTTTTGGTTTTCTGCAGAAAAACTGAGATTTTTCACTGAGAATGAAAAGTTGAAATTTCACTAGATTTTTGTAAATTAAAATCCAAAACAAGCCAAACCACAAAATATGGATCAATAAAAGCAAAACACTTATCTTACTCCTCTTCGATGTCTTTTGTCTATACCTTGATTTAAAAGCAACCTGGTAAAACTTGCACTAAAAAAATCAAACTTTAAAATATGTGTCTGGGTGATGAATGCATTATTCTGACTTTCTAAACAATTTTTCCTGTTTTTTAAACAAAAAATTATAAAAATGGACATTCTCCAATAGGGTATGTTCATGAATCCATATTGTTTGACAAATACAATTTGGGGAAAATTTGTGCTTGATTCCATGTCCTCTTTGCCCTCCTTTAAAAGCCTGAAGAACTCTAATACCTAGCTCTTTTACTGTACAGGTCTGAAAACATAGCACTGTGGGAGTCAGCATCATTATCCTAATTTCCCACAGTGGGAGAGTGAGGGTCTTGCCCCAGGATAAGTATGACACCAGCCATGGAGCTGAAAGGAGAGGTTTCCCCTTCTAGTCTCAGCTTAGTACTCTTGTCTTTGCTGTGTGACCAAGAAACAGGTCTCTGAGTTGATAGTTTAACTCTAGCAGTAAGAAGCGATTGATACATTTGATTTTGGAAGAGATGGTGACAGTAAATGCCTGCTTTGAGGAGCAGGAGAAATACCAGCACTTCTCCAGAGGGACTTGCTGTGAGATGTTCTGCCCAATGACTGAGGCAATGTAAAGCGGTCCAAAGAGAGCGGGACCAGGCACATCCCTCCTCATTTCCCGCTAGGAAAGCAGATTTATCTGCATTTATAAAAACATGATGACGAGAGAATGCTACCTAAAGTTTAACTAAGGAGCAAGTGGAAAGTTTAGATAAAAGTCTTTCAAGGAAAAATAGTGAGCAGAATTACAGTAGAAACAGTTGCTATATGGATAAGGCAAAATACTTGACAAGGAAAACATCTCTGAGAAGAAAGCACAAGGGTAGAGCTATTATAGCTTCTGAGGACTTTTTCCTCAGACTTCTTATTTTATAACATATTTCTAAAACACAACACCCACAACTGTTTTTCTTCATCTATCAAAGCATAAAATTGCCAGTCCTTTGACCTAACTTAAATGAAGGAAGTAGCAATGTTAGGTTTAATTAAAAACAGCAAATATTTGTACAGCTGTCCCTGGTTTCACAGCACAGAAATAGGTTTAGCATCAAATCTTGCAGTTTTAAATCCTTTGGGAACCATATTCAAAAACATATAGGATCCTTCTGGCTGACTTGTTAAAGCCAGAAATGTCTTTTTTTGGAGTTATTTCAGGTGGGGCTCATTCAGCCTTCCCATTTCCAACCCACTGTTTTCCTACTTGAGATTTTTTTTTACTTCTTTCCATGCTCCAAATGCAGTACTATCAGCTTGACAGGTCTAGATGCATTTGATGCATTTTGGAGTTGTGAATAATAATAATAAGAGTAATAAACTGAGGATAGGCTGAGAAGTTTTGAGTTAGCAATAGACATAGCTTTTTGGTGGAAATCCTGATGGCCAGACCTGGCTGGTGCTTCCAGGGGCCTCTGCCTCTTGGTGTGGGTGTCACTGGGAGGCATCTGGCATGGGACCCAGGAGCATCAACCAGATTTGCACCAAACACCCCTGGAAACAGGAGGGGTCTGGAATGAAAAATTTCACTCCTGGCCATTGCTCTCCTTTTAAATTACACATCGAAACATGTTGTAAACTCCTTCAGCACTGAGCTGTATAAGGCAGTGTCCAGAGGGCTGACTCCATGCGCACCCCACCCCCTTGAATGGGCAAGCCTGCTCCCAGCAGGGATCACAGGAGAATTTACACTGTTTGGTGCAAAAAGCTTGGCAGCCTCAAGCTCTGCACCCACCCACCCGTCTGATCAAAGCCAGCACTGGTGGGGTGGAGAGGCAGGTGGGGCAGATGGCCACCCAACGGGGGTCAGAGATAAGAGGGAGGGAATGGACCAAACCAGGTTTTAAAAGCCGCACCCAATTCTGGAGTGGGAAGGGAGGTGTGATTGGAGATGGCTGGGCCGTCTGCGCTGCTTGTGTCCATCAGGCACCAGGCACAGGCTCTTTACACTCTCCAGGCTGCTGCAGCCCCCCATCCTCCCCACAGTCCCCCACAGCCTTCCCACACTCAAATCTTCAGTGCCAGCAGGTCTGGCACAGCTTGGCACAGCCCGGGAGCAGTGATGGAGGTGTCAGAGCCTAGTGGGACTCAGGAGCTGGAGGAGGAGAGAAAAGCTGCAGGGAAAAACCCTAAGGAAGAAGGGAGTGAAGACCTATCTTCTCTCAGCCCAGGTGAGCCCAGGCCAGAGAGGCTGGCCTGGCCAAGGCTGCCAAGGTGTGAGACACTTCGAGAGAAGGCTCTGCGCAGCAAGATGTCCCGAATAGTAGAAGCAACTTCCCGGCTTGTACAAGTAGAGCAGTCTCTCCTGCTCCCTCTCCTACAGCAGCATCCTCTTCCTCTCCACCCAAAAGTAAGTAAGACAGAGACAGTATTTCACTTGTCTTGGGCTTTGGGCAGAAGGACAGTGACCTGAATCACATAACTGCACATGCTGGGTCTTGGCATGCAGACTGGAAGAGTTTTATCTGCATTAATTTTCAGTTAAGTAATTTAAGTCTACAGCCTACAAAACAGAAAGCTATTGACAGTTCAGTGTAGTTGCATCACAGGGGTTCAGGGGATAAAAACACTTTCTGGCACAGTGGAGGCTTGCTGGCATGCTTACTAGCCTGGAAAGATTATTTAAAGCTTTTTCAGAAGCCAGTTTTATATGTCTAGATTTCTACAAATGCACAGAAAGTCTTAAACTGTAAAGCTATTCCCTAGTTCTGAAAGAGCCAAAACCCAACATGAGATGCAGAGATGACTGGTAACTTACAAGTGAAACATAACCGACCTGCAGAGCCTATGGCTGTTTCAGGTTGGCACACATATCCAGCATACGAGACACAATGGATATACAGCGGCAAAAAACCTCAATTTGCTGAAAAATACAATGGATATGCATATTAATCCAGAAGTAAGTCTAAGGAAAAGTCTAGATACTTTGTAATTCATGGATTTAGTTGTTGGAGTCCAAATATGTCTTGTTCCAAGTCAGTTTACTTTGGTATTGCTCAGAAGGTCTTTACCTTATGATGAGGCAAGTCTTTGGTGTACCATGTAGAGCAAGATGGCATTTTTTACCCAAGGTGCATGGTACAAAATCACCATTATGATAGTAGACATCAAGTGCTGGGCTAGCTGAGCTGAAAAACTCCTCTTTCGCCTCTACGCCAACCTTCCCATCATAGACCAGCGCAACGTGGGGGGTACTGAAGTAGCAAAGGTGTAAACACTTAAAGTCTCATCTGGTGGATAAATATTTGTGAACAAAATTTTGCTATGATTTCTGGTGTTCTAGTATTTTGGCATTGAATTTGAGATATTGCAAGATACTGTTTTCACATGTGCTAGATCAATGTACTGAGTCCAGCTGGCTTTGTGATGTTGTTTGCTATTTGTTAAAAATCAAATCCAAGCTATCTCAAGTCAAGATAAAACTCAGACACCAAGATTCAGAAGCAACCTTTAAACATTTGGGTCCAAAATATGTTCAGTCCCCAGGAATATCCATCTAAGAGTCCACTAGGAATTAATACACCTAGAGATGGAAGGGGCAGTACTGGAGGCTATGCATGACAAAAAGAGTGTATTAAAAATAAAATTAAACTGTTAGACATTATTCTTCAAAGATGAGAACAACAGGGTGGACTTCTGCCATACTAATTTTCCAGTTAGACTTCTTCACTGCACTTACTTTTAATTTTTAAATTACTTACTTAAGCTTTTAATTTTAAATAAATGAAGCTAATGACTTCTCTTTCTTTTTTTGGACAAACAAATGCAGGCTTGACAAAATATAACCACCTCAGAGAAATTCTATTTTCTTCCTCTTCTTTCCCAGAAGTACTTTAATATCTACTTGTAGGAAAGCATGTATTTAGATACCACTGGGAATGTAGTTTACTTTGGATTCTGATTTTCCTACTCTACTTGAACTAAGTTAGGTCCTTTTTTCACTGAAAACCCATTATCATGACCCGCTGAGCTCTGGGACTTTCCCCACTTCTCTTCTACAATGAGGTTACATAAATTCTGCACTGGGTTTCCTCAGACCCTGCGTCATGGATAACCACTCCCTTTAATTGTGAGTAGTTTCACTGCTGAAGATTTTATTTTGAAGTAAATTGGATACCAAGCTATACATTTATATTATAACCTGTCCATAAATTCAGATGAACAAGCCCATAAAAATAAGCTCTAAGCCAACGAGTTGGCTAAAATCCCTTCAGAATGGCAGCCTTTGGTAGGATGTCCCTATATGCACTGCTTCTGAGGGAAAGCTCTGGGTTTATGACTCAGGGACACTTACTGATTCTAGTAGTCAGAGCTTGATACTTCTCATTTATTGCTACAGTTATGTCTCTTTCAATTCCCTCTTGACAATCTTGACCTTCCTCTTTTACATTTGTTTTGTGGTTGTTTCTTTTTTCCCTTTTATTGGTATATGGTATCGGTATTGGTTTATCAGCTTAACTAGTTGAAAAGTTCACTCCATAAAATGGTCCCAAAAGTGATTGACATAGTTTTGAAGACAAAATAGATTCCTGGAATGGAAAGGACAACTCTGAAATAGTCCATCCCCTGTAGGTACCAGGAACAACACTTTCTTCTGCACCTGAGTGCCTGTTAGACAGTGCTAGTCCTCAGCTACTACAAGGTGGGTGTTAATTTCTGATGAAAACTCATACCTTTTCAAGACTCTGGAGCAAATCCTTTGCTAACAACAGCAAGTGCCTTGTTACTGATTTTGCCTGCAGTACAACTGCAAAGAGACTGCTTAGCCAGTGAGTCTGCGTAAAGATGGAGAAGGGTGAGGGACCTCTTTCCTCCCTGTCCTGGGACCCAGGTGACTGCATCGCCCCACTGCCTAACCAGCAGTTTACTGGCATTGAACCAACAAGCAAATTTCTCTCATCTTCTGCCTCCACAAAGACTCCCTGTGATAATGTCCACATTTTCCCTGTTCCATAATTACACTCTGCCAAGGTGAACAGAAGAGTCTTTTTTTTTTTTTTTTTTTTCTTTTAGGAGATTCTGTATTTTAAACAGCAATATGAGTGGATTTGAAAAGGAAAAATACAAGGTATAAGAGCTTCCCAAAATAGCAGCATGTGGTTTGCCCTGGCTGTGCTGAGGTGCAGCTATGCATTGCTCCAGCTTTCTGATAATATCCTGCCTCCTGCACTGGAGTTACTGAGGGGTTGTGAGGACGGTACTAAATCAGAAATGTGTAGCAGATTGGACTGGGCCAATCTTGACAGCAGCCAGCAGGGAATGGAATATAAATCATGCTAAGAAGTTAAAATAGCCAACCCATTTGCAAAACAGTCATGGTATTTTCCTTAAGGGGGAAAAGAAAATAGTGTCCTTAGAAAGTGCCAGATTGGCAGGGTGGGGTAATAAAGAAAACTTCTGACTGTGCAAGTTTCTCCTGCCTGTGTGTATGGTGCTGCTGATCTGCCTAGTGTGGAGGAAGAAGGTCAGGGTGGCACCTCAGTGCTCCTAGCTGAAAAGAGCAGCATCAGCAGACCTGTCTATCCACCTGCAGTCCTCTTGCCCTGGATCTCCTGTCAGGGTGAAACAGTGCAGTTGCTGTGAAATCAGCCCAGTGGCACTTCATTTGTACCAAGAGTGAGTCACATTAGCAGGACTCAAGTGACGGCATGAAGGCAGTCTTGCCCTTCTTCCTACAGGCAGGCAGTGGGGTGGTGCCTTGCCTCTGTTAAGTATGCTCACAGTGGTGCCAGCCACAGGGTTTGTTTTCCTGATATATTGAGATTCATCCCTAGGGAAAAAAAAACCCAACAGGAACCACAAGCCCATTGCAGGCCAAACAACCGCATGGCATTAGGCATCACTGACTTGGCACAGGTGAACTGGAGACCTGATGATGTCCTGTTCCTTAGTAGGAGAGCAGCAATGGCTGGTGGAACCAGGCATCTCTGCCAGCTGCTCAGCACAACATAAACCCAGGGCTCTTCACTCAGGGGATTTGCACATTTTGGAAGAGGAGTATGGAATGGGTGGCTGTTGCTAGATGATATTTCTAATGGTAGTTAATAAGCTTGTTTTCTGGTTGCTGATTTCCTGACACAAATCAGAGATCGGTTCTCAGTACCTAAGTGACTTATTCTTCTTTATGTGAGAGATCTGAAGGCCAATTCGTAAATGATGGCTCATGGGTGACAGAAGTGAGATAAATTGCTTTCATCAGAATGCTCATAAAACAGCAGCGGAGTGCTTGCTTGCCACCATGGATTGAACAAATGTGCCAGCCTGCACGTTTTTCATTTTACAGCCACTGATATTATGAAGTTGTTCCTGGATCTAATAACTTTGAATGTTCATTTTTCTTAAGTAATTAATGTGAAGAGTGATCCTGGAAAAAATTGCCTCAGCCTCCATAAAGTTATTTGCAAGCTATAGGTGTCATACTCATTTCTGTGGATATTTTTTGAAATACTGACAAATGGACAATTTGAGGTTCTTCAAAGGAGGAATTACTTTTGAGATCTTTCTGGAAGCTTAGGCAGTTCCATTTTATTAATATGATAGTGCTGCATTCCACATTCATGGGCACCTGCTGTGTTAGAAAGAGGCATTGCAGCCGTAAACCACGGAATGAGCTACACTGGGGGCTTGGGGGATTATTTTGAGTTTTTTCCACAGAAATAATAACTTTACAAGAAATTATTAGACATGCTGCCATTCTTGATGGTACATATCTTAGTGTATACCTTCCAAATGGAACTGTTTTAGAAAACAGCAGGTGAGAGATGGATACAGGCAGGAGGTGGAGCTTATCTGACCCATGGAGGTTTTCCAAAGGCTGAACTGCTCAAGCATGTTCCCTTTAGAGTCTCTAGAAAGAAGGATGCACTCCAGATTCAGTTCACCCTATAACAACCATCTAAGATGGGTCAGAGAAACCTTTCTTATTGCTCCCCACTGACCACAGGCAGAGCCTTTGGGGAAAAAACTCTGGGTTAGACTTTCATGTGCCCAAGGAATGCCACAGAAATCACCTTCTAAAATGACCACTTTATTCCTCCAGAAGCTGAGCTATCCTGAGAATTTATACACTGGAAAAACGTAAAATAGGTCAGTGGGTGTGGAGGCGCTGAGTTACCAGGAATGGATATTAGGAGCTCTGGCACTCCAGGCCTGGCTCCCAGATTTGGTCCGCTGATCATGGAGAGCATCCAGCACCTGGACCAGGGCACCACCACTGCCACTCTTCCTTCAGTGGAATTTCTGTCTACCAGGGTGCATGGAAATTAAGGAAAAATGTTGAGGGTTGGCAGCAGGCCGCGGTCTAAATTCAAGCATGCTGAAGAAAAAGGCAGCTGTCTGTAAAAGGCAGCTGTGGGAAACTGTTTGATGGGTCAGGTTGGCATCTCTGAGTAAAATAAAAGGTGGAAGCAAACAGTTTGTATCTACTCTAAGGAAGCCTTTATAAAAGTGGCCTCTTCATAAATGCAAAGCAACTTGGTGGATAGTATCAAGTTTATATTAAGTTTCAAAAATAAAAGCTGGGCCATCAGAAACATCCTGAAACTTCAGACTACCACTGAGTGACAACTGCATGAAGCAGACCCAGGGCAGTGGAAAATTTTAAGCCATAAATTAGAGTGCCTTGAAACTAGTAGTCCATGCTGTTTTATATTCTGGGGGAGGTTCTTTATTAACTCATCTGTTTAAACATATGGATCTTGACAAAGGAAAGCTGCAGGGAGGATCTTACTCCTGTCCTGCAATTGAAAACACTTAAAAGCAAATCACTGCAAATATTCCTGTTGCCTTCTCTTAAATGGGAAAGTACTGCAGGAACAGTTGCTCTTTATCAGTTCAGCTCACAAGGGCCCTATTTCCTGAAGTTAAAATGGAAAAAATTCTACTCTGAAACTTTTTCTTTTCCTTCAGTTAGTTACTACACACTTTTACTGAAAGGAGAGAGATAAGTCAAGTTTTTGTTCTCTGTCATGTATCCTAAAGCTCCCATGTGCTGGACACCTGCAAAAGCTAGCAAAGCTAGCTTGTTTACTTAGTGCAATTTATTTGACCTTTTAATATATTTGAGTAAGGATTTTATACCTAAGGCAACTTTACAGAACAGATTTGAAAGGTGACCTTCAAAGGAAACATCAAAATCTTTCTGAAAAAGGAAACTTTGGAAATATATATGAAAAAGGCTGCTTTTCAGCTAACCTCCTGACTCAGGACTCCCTGGCTTTTTGGCACAGGAGTGTACCAGAGCAGTGAGTTCACCTTGCCCACAGCAAACCCACAACTGCTATCATACAATACCTAAGGGCTCAGGAATGGTGCTGGATGGCTAGTTTCAGTATTTCCATAATGAATGCCTTCTATTTGCTGGCTGGGGCAGTCATGCAGCACTGGTTTTGGTGTTAACCCACATTTTAAATCTTCAACTGCCGATCCTTTGTTCTGTTCCTGTTATGAAGCTGTGATTGTCTTGGTGAAATGGAGTTTTTTAAATTGGTTTCTTTGTTGTTTTCAATAACAAAGGTAAAACCGACAGTAAGCCTGAACCTTCATACTTTTAAGAATAACATTAAAACTCAATTTCCTCTCAGCTAAAAGCACAGCCTGCTACTAGCTGAAAGAGTAAATACGTCTAGTGAAGGAGGTAAGAGGTGCCAAAATCTGTGCTTACCACAAGCTACAGGAGAAGGTTCCCCCATCCCCTGCAGCTTGTCCTGGAGTGTTCATTTCTCCTGTGACCTCATGAAGGCATAGGCTGTGACAGAGACCATATTTCCAAATAAATTTTAGCATGACAATGGTTGATCCTGCTGACAGAAAGAGCCTCAAATTGTCATTCCAAGCACTGAAATGTTCCTTCCTTTGTGCTGACACAGCCATTTCTTAGAGAAAACCGGGCTAGGGAGCTATTGCAAGTTAAAGCTTTGCTTCTGCCATCTGCTTTCACCCCTCTCCTAGATTGCCCCTGCAACATATAATGTTGGTTTGACTGCATTTGCCCATGGAGAGCATTTCCTTAGCGAAGGCAGGTGTTAAAGCAGCACTTTTCATTCAGCAAGTCATGCCATGTCTGAAGGACTGGGAAGACTTTGTAATTTATTCCGTTCTGTGACCAGCAGAGCTGTCGAGGTTACCTGCCTCACTGGTGATCTCAGTCACATTACAGATGAGGGACACTGCATGGAACTGATGCTTCTGCAAGGGTTGCTGTCACAAAGTCCCCTTGGGAGCCATTGGGAGCTCTCCCTAGGCATCTGGATATAGCATTTCCCTGATGTGATACTCTTCCCTGTCAGGTACGAGGGAGTTTAATTGCTTGAGAACAGTTACAAAAGGCCTCTCTGGTAGAAACAGAATAATAACAAACAAATATTAATTACTGATACCTGTGGAATGAAGTGCCCCTTTAAAGTGAGTAGGTGAAATTGCAACACAAGGCTAAATACCAAGTCAGCTTTCAGTGGTATTTAGTGCTTACACTACATGTATCTCAAAACTGAAGATTTTTCCTACTAAATCAGACATGGACAGTTAGGATTAAGAAGTTTCTGCTTAAAAAAATCGTGGCTAGAAAACTTTGGGAGCATTATTTTTAACTCACTTGTTTTTGCTTTTAGGATAGGATTGAATTTAGAAACATCTGTAGTCATATGGTTTTACAAAGAGAGGGACAACAATTTGACAGAGACTTACATGAAGCCCACCAGTGTTTGAAGACCATTGCTGAGAAACTCATTTGTTCACTGGCAGCTTTCCCTTCAGATGCTTGCATCCCAGTCCCATCTGCTCTGAGACAAATCCGGCAAGATCTCCTGGCAATGTGAAACAACAGGCTGCTTGGCTAAGGAACGAACAAGGCGTATGAGCTGTAGTGGTCCTATAAAAATAATAGCTTGAAAGGTGAATCATGGAGATTTTACTGTATCAAGAGTTCTTGCTGACTTTACATCAAGGAAGACTTCCCAATGGAAATGGTGTTCCAGCAAAGTCCTGAATAGCCTTCTCATACCAAACTCATATTAAGGTCATGTTAATCAGAGCTTGGAACTTCTCCAGAAGTTGCTCTGGAGAAACAGGAATTAATTCTTCAATTATAAGGTCTCAAAATGAATACGGAAAAGTGGAGTCTGAGAAGACAACCATCAGAAATCTATGTTTTCATCACAGCCCAATGAAATGTATTTTCAAGCGATCCTTTATGGAGTGGAAACTTGAAAGAGGCAGAGAAAATATAGTGATTAAGTATGGACTCTTTTGTGAGAAGGTGTACAGCCTGCTTACACTGTGCATAAAGACAGCCTGCTAAATCCTAAACACATCTTACCATAATAAGCCAAGAAACCAGTGGAAAGGTGAAGGTGCAGTATCTTCTGTTCAGAAAAGCAAAAAAAAGTAAAAAAGAAGGAAAATATGTGGGACCACTGGGATCAATCACTTGAAACCAATAAAAGGTCTTGGTAGATGATCCAGTGAAGGTGAATGGAAAGCAAAGCAAAAGAGGCATTAACACAGTGAAGCAAAGGTATTTATAAACTGAGGTGAAACATTTGTGAAGACTGCTTTGCAGAGCTTTCTCAGCCCCTGTGACTGTGCAGCAGACAGCATAAAACTCCACTCTCCTACTGCCAAATCAGGAGGGTTTATGAAGTCACTTACTTCTGTCAAACAGCTGCAGCTGTAATGCTGAGAAGAGGCATTCTCCTCCTCTTTCTGCAATAAGATTTAATGTCTGTGTGATTGCTGAGCAGGAATAACGGCTTGTAAAACATTTTTTTTCTTCAAAAGGGTAAATTAAGCTCCTTTTAACTGAGATTTGGGTAGTAGGTGAGGGAATTTTGTAGACTATGAGATAGAAAAGTATCTCTTTCCATTGGCTGGAGGAGTGAATTTCCATGTGTGGTTTTTTTCTTCTTTCTTTTCTTTTTTATTTCTTTTTTAATGTGTGATCATGAGCATCATCAGCTGAATACTTTCCGAGTGTGGTTCCATACTCTGATTGATTTGCCATATTTTATGTTCACACTTTAAATGTTACACTGGTGTCATTCTCACAGCTATAATTAAGGCTACCTCAAAACACTTATTCACTATTTCTTAGTGTGAATGCAGACAAGTGCCCCGAGTTGAAATTTTGCATGGGTTGTCTCAGCTTAGAATTCATTTAGAAATGGGAAATAAAACCATGATGGTCAGGCCAGCACCAGATACCTCCCTTTTTTCTTTTAAGTGTGACGCCCTCCCTCAAGGGAAGAGCAAAAAGGGCTCCCTTGGGAGCAGAACATGGTGGTGTTTGTGGGAATATTGTGATCTCCAGAGCAACACTGAGCGTAACGTCAGGCAGCAAACAGACAGAGAGAATGCACGCAAATGTTATACACACCCCTACCCAGGTGTTAGTGAGTGTATATCTACTCTTGTTGGCATCACTCTTCATAGTGAAGGGGTGGAGGCTTGAAGAGGTCTTGTGAAATGAGGGTTTTGGCTATTTTTTCAAGTGTTATCCACTTCGAGGACAGATACACTCCGTCCCATCTGCTTTGATGTGACATCCACCCACTGAAACCCAGATCCCTCTCACCTGGGCTGCAAGGGACTGTTTTGTTATTTCACATCATTGAGGGAGACCACTTCCTGACTTTCTACCCTTGTTCCTATTAGTTCACTCAATCTGCTCTCACAAACAAGCGCCCTATCACAGGGTTTGTGCTCCAGTTCCTTCAGCAGGGCATTAGCCCTGAGCACAGATTGGTTTATCTCCAGTTTCATTAAAAAGAAGAGCTTCCCCGAGGGCTCTATATACCTCTCACTTGTATCCAGCTTAGTGCACTGAAATCTTGGTCTGAAGATCAGTAGCAAGATCTCATTGACTTCACCAGGGCTAGAATCTGAACTAGGCTTTCCAGGTCAAAGCTCATATCATCGGCATTGCTAACAGGGTTGGCATTGGAAAGTCTCTGAAAAAAACCCAACCCAAGCTGATTTCAGCTCTCTTCACCCAGTCTCATGCATGTGCACACAAAATTAATTACCAAGTACAGAGGAATAAAAGCATTTGGCACATAATTTTCTCTTCAAGCTTCTAGGAAACTAGCAAGTTCTACAGATTAAAAGTACATTACATCTAGAAAAGTACTCTGGCCACAGTTCCACCAAATTGGACAGGCTCCCTTCTGGAGACTTAGGGGAAATTCAGGCCTTCTGAATATAGCTCTTCATGTTTTTTTACAAGAATTAGTGTTTATGTTGAAAATTTTGAAAATTTCCAGAACTCTTTCTTTCCCAAACATCCCACTTAAAATGAATATTTTGAGCCAAGGTCATTTAAAAAGAAAACATTGTTAAATTCTTTGAAATTCTGGGTAGAAATTTAAGAATCCCTTGGGAAACTTCATCTTGCATTGGACTACACAGGACAGGTTTTCAATCCCTTGCCTTGTCCTCTAGATGATGGTGCAAGGGAATGGGAGGGCAGACTCAGGCATCGAGTCTGCAAACACTTTGGGTATGGTTTCATGACTCGAAGCGCTCACATTACTGTGGTTTAGTAAGTTACCATCCATCAGCTAAGCCGTGGCAACTGCCTGTACACTTACAATTAGCTCACCCTAATTGCAAAATGTGCAACTTACCCCTTCAGGAGATCATTGCAGCTGCGCATTTATATCAAGTTACCCCTTGGCATGTTTGAGGTTTAAGGCCCTGTTTCATCATACCATAGTTGAGATGAAGCATGGTAGAAGATATGAGCATGCAACATGCCCCTGGGATGGGGATTCACAGCTTTCCCAGCCTCATGGCTTCAGCAGGCTCTCAGACCCATGCCATGGCAAGTACACCGTGAACTAGGGTACAAGCTGCTCTCTGCAGAGTGTTGTGTTTGCTGTGCAGCAGATGACAGTCAGAGCATCAAAGAGAATAGCCTGAAAAGTGCCTTACTGCCTCTGGCAGGAGAAGTAATAATCGTGCAAGGGAACCTGCCACCCAAGAAGTAGCTGCCCTGGCTCAATGCTGACTGCGTCACTATCTCTTGCATCACACACCCTGCTGCAACACCTCAGAAAGCTCATTTTTTTTCAATGTTAAAATACTCCACTTTGGGTTCAGGTGGAGAACAAACACTGTTTGCACCTTTGTGATTTCGTATACCTACCCCAACAACCTGCCCCAGAGCATCTGTGTTTCTGAGCTCTCCACGTGTGTGCTCTCTTTTCCTTCCAAATAACACCACCCAATTACCACAACTGCTGTGCATATGATCCACAAAATCAGCCTGTTCACCTGGGTTACTGTGTATTTACATCTTCTACTACCAGCCATCTGATGAAACAACTTCCTCCTCTTTCACAGTCCTTCTGGGCTTTAATGACTCAAAGCCGTACTCATTTAAGCAGCCCTTGCTTGAACACATACTCTGTTGTTTCAACTGGGTTTTCCTGAAGTAGTATTTAAAGAATCAGGATGTTTCCCAATAGCATGCCAGATTTCAAGCATAAGATACGCTTGCTACATCATGAAATTAGTGAATAAGAAGCTGATTTGGCAAAGAAGCTATCATAATGAATGTATTGATTCTATCTGATTAAAGTATTTTCCTACTACTCAGCATGAGTCTCAGGCTAGCAAATGGGGAAGAGTAGTCCAGGAAAACAGAAAACAGATATTGTAACACAATAAAAACATACACACACCTCCCCCTGCTTTTTATTGCATGGTTAGAACTGCTTGAATTTTATTTTCAAAATCTAAATATTGATGAAATGTCAAGACGAAAAAAATAAATTAGAAAAAAAAAAAAGTTTTTTAGGTAATTATTTTTTTCCCGAAATAAGTCTCATGCTAACTGCCCCACATTTTGTTATAGCTGTTTGAAATAGTTTGAGGTTTAAATCGAAAAGGAAGTCTGGAGTGAGTTTTTTTTCCCAGAAGGTGCTAGTTTTTGCTTTGACCAGTCCTATCATCATGGTAAAATTTTTATATCCTGTAATAAATTTCCTCTGTCAATCACCTTTGAGCAGTGCACCTGCACTAGTGAATCCATATTCAGGGATTACTTCTGTCTTCAAAGTTGATGGCCAGCTTCAAATAAGCACAATTGCTTGTTTGTCAAACATTAAAGAGTGTTTCCTTCAAAGCCAGCTCTAAATACTTGGTCCTAGATAGATGCCAGGATATATGTACAATACTAATGGACGACCCCAGCTAGAAATTGAGTATTTTCAGCAATTTAAAGCTGAATATCCTATTTCTTATAGGCAACTCACTTAGAGCCTATGCAGACAGTTGCTAAATTTGTGTTTAGTTATGTGCAAATTTGCATGTGCTACAAATACGTCATGCAAAGGGTCCGAAGCTGCTCTAGGTAAAGTTATTTTATCATTTCACCTCACCACAGTGTGCTCTGCTTTCTCTCTTTGCTTTGTTTATGGCCATTACTGAAGTGCAAAGAGCGCTGTTACAGCAGTGGCATCAGCAAGCAATGGAAAGACAAGTCATCAGAGTTAAGATTTCCTCCACCTTCTTCAATTCACTCCCTTTTGCACAGGCATAAAGTGACAGCTCTTCATTCCATGATTACAGACTCTTTATCTGAAGGCTCCTGCTCCACTGCATGCGTAGAATGGACAGTGTTCACTGAACGTGACATTTAGTCCAGCACATGGTTTCATGTTTGCCACCCGCTGCTCTGTGCAAAGGCAGTCAGGATAAGGATAACTCAGGGACGCAGTGGGAGGTTTTGCTGTCGTGCAGAGGAGGAGATGAGACACGCAGAGATGACTGCTGAGAGCTGCCACCCGTTCGGTGAGCCCAGCTGGTGAGCACCTCAGCTGCCAGGGCGTTTCGTGTCTCCTGTGGTCCTCACCGAGCCAGCAGCTCTGCTGGAGATGACCTGGGTCAGCATCTGTTGGGATGACCCCTCCATGGGCAAGGCAAGAATGGCCCTGGGTTCTGCCACCGGATGGGGACAACCTGGGGAGGGTCTCAGAATCTGCATAGTGCACCAGCCTGGGCTGAAACAGGGTCACATCAGTTTTGCAGCCCAGCTTACAGTACTGTAACATGGGTGCGTGGAACTTAAACGGGCAATGTAACCTTGTTTCCTCCCAGAAGATAGCCAGTAGGAACTTGTGACAGAGTCCAGCCGCCATTGCCCCCGGAGCGGCGGGCAAGGGGTGCTTATCCATGTATGTTTGCTTTATACGCCCGCCACCTCCTTTAGGGCCAATTCGTGCCCTAAAGCAGCCGCAGGCGGGCCTCGGGGGCTGCGCGGGGGCTGCGCGGGGGCCGCGAG
>JANRGW010024847.1:9132-21790 GCA_024733675.1 Psilopsiagon aymara | reverse complement strand
GGGGACTGGAGCACCTCCCATATGAAGATAGGATGAGAAAGTTGGGGCTGTTCAGCCTGGAGAAGAGAAGGCTTCATCGAGGCCTCATAGCAGCCTTCCAATATCTGAAGGGGGCCTACAGGGATGCTAGGGAGTGTCTCTTCATTAGATACTGTAGTGATAGGAGAAGGGGTAGTGGGTTCAAACTTAAACAGGGGAAGTTTAGATTGGATGTGAGAAAGAAATTCTTTACTGTGAGGGTGGTGAGGCACTGGAATGGGTTGCCCAGGGAATTTGTGAATGCTCCATTGCTGGTGGTGTTCAAGGCCAGGTTGGACATAGCCTTGGGTGGCATGGTTTAGTGGGAAGTGTTAGGGGGGTTGGAATGAGATGATCCTAAGGTCTTTTCCAACCCTAACTATTCTAAGCCCAACTCTCTCTTACTGTCTTCAGCTGTCTGAATTCATATTGCCTTTCAAGCAAATACTACTGTATATGGAGTATAGTTTATTTCCTGAATGAACTCATACAGTACCCGCTAGATGAAGCATGCTATTGCAAGAAGATAATATTGAATATTTTTGTCAATGTAAAATAAAATTAAAAAAAATCTTAATCCTACTCCTGGTAATTGTATAGAAGGTTACTCTAGGTGAAAGGAACTTTAGATAGGTTAGTGGTTTCTTTTTTGATGTTTAGTTGCCTGCAGCTACTGTAAAGTCTATCAGGGCTAGTTTTCATTTAATCTGAAGAGGCTTTAAAGCTATGGTTGTTAACTGTTCTTAGCTAGTCAGCTCTCTTTCTCCTCACCCTGGTAAAAATACTCCTTATACAGTATTAGGGTATATAGCAATAGTTCCTAACACTTCTGATTGATTAAAATGAGAAGTAGAATCCTTAACAAAGGAAAAATAGGGTGATGGTAACTTGTGTTCCTTTTAGGTTTAAGCTCAGTTAAGAATCTCAAGCTTGTGAGTGCCTGTACTTAAGCACCTTTCATTCTGTTAGAGTTGTGTGTTCATTACTATAAAATTCGGCCAGAATGGTGGGACAGAAGCAGCACAGCAATTTATTTGAACACTTGTAGTTTTTGCAAATTTCAGCTTGCTTTTGAATTGGGGATCCTGTGCTTTATTGATACAATGTTTTTACTTGTTTCTCTTCTAAATGCTTTTTAGAAATTAGCTACTGAATTTGTATAAACTAGAAAGATGGGCACATTGCTTTTTAGTACATTGAAAATTTAAGTAATTTCAAGTTGGTTTTATGTCTTTCCATTTAACGTTGTGTTCCTAAGAAAGTTAGTTGGTATTTTTATTAACAGTCACAAAAAAATTTTTGAATTTTATGCTGAAGAGTAATCAGCTACTTTTTCATTTTTCTGTGTTCATATTTTCAGATTACAACCGATGGGAAACCCAAGATAATTGATATAATTGATACAACAGGCAGTGGTGATGTAACTACATGTACCATTGTGGAACCTAAAGATGGAGAAATTGTCGGTCTGTCTGGAAGAACTTTAAAGGTGAGTATTCGCTGCTGCAGAGACTACTGGGCATCTTTTCCTTTTTTGTTTAGCTACAAATTTAGCACTTAATTTAGTTTCCACAGAACTTAGTTTCTTTTAACTAGATGTCATGGTTTAATGCCCGCTGGCAACTAAGCTACACATAGTCATGCACTCGTACTCCCCCTAGCAGGATGAGGGGAAGAGACTTCGAAGGGTAAGAGTGAGAAAACTGGCATGTTGGGGAAAAGACAGCTTAACAGGTTAAGCAAAATCTGCACATGCAAGCAGAGCAAAGCAAGGAATTCATTCACTGCTTTGTTAGCAGGCAGGTGTTCAATTTGTGGGTAGATAGTTCTAGAGACTGAAAAACCTGTGAGGACTTAGTTGCAGGCTCACTTCATTCTCACTATAAATAGAACAGAAACCTTGTAGGGTTTTGAAAAGGATATGATGAGATCTAGCCAGGGGTCTGAGCTTAGAACTGCTGCTGCTATTGGCATAATTTGACTGATGTTAGGTTGATGAGGTGATATGAGGACATGAACTCTTTGGATCTTCCCATACAATCAGCTTTCTTCTGAATTTTGCACAGAATATGATTGTAAGGATGAATCTGTTACACTTTTTTTTTAACTAGGAGTTCTGGATCTGATATACTGAGAGTCTAAGCTGCAGTGAGATATGAAAGTAGATATTCATATGTTTGTCATGATTTCAAACTGTAACACCCCTTCATGCTATGGTGCTGCTTTTCATTTATAGCACTGTTATTTCCCCAGACCTGTACCTAGTAAAGTCACGGATGGGGCTTTATGTTTTCCAAGTAGATCATCAGGGCAATGGTTACTTAGTTGTTCAATGGCACTGTCATGTGAATTCATAGTAATTTCTTTTGAACTGGATTGAAATTGCCATGTCATGTTGTTGAAACTTTGTGCACTGGTTACTGTCATGGAGGCGGGGAATTAAATTGGTGATATTTGCAAGTGTCTCCTCTAAGCTGTCTTACAGTGTTGATTTTTCTTATTATTTTTTTAAATGCCATTGGTTAACGGATTTCTGAATTTACTTTGCAGATTCCGGCAACCTGGGTAAATCCTTCAGGCAAATATCACATTGGCATAAAAAATGGCTATGATATCTATCCTAAAGCTCTTAAGGAGAGGATTCAGGTAAGAAATTACATTTTGCGTCTAGTGTAGTGTGTAGTCGTATTTCACTGTTCTGATTCCTAAGTTTTTCTAGGAAACTATGGTGTGTGATTTACTAACACATGTAGGCTGCTAGCCAGCACTTGAAAGCTATTCTCATTTGGTTTTGCTTAATTTTGACATGATCCATTTCTTCTGTGGTTTTTCAGAACAGCTCAGTTGGTGGGCCTCCTCACAGTGGCAAACAGTCTAGGAATTACTGATAGCAGTTTCTTTTGTCTGTGTGGCATCTGATACTCATTTATAGTATTGTATTGAACTTTTCTAGCTATTGTGTCTCAAAGCAGAATTTTTATATTACTTTTGTAGTATACATACTTGGACATAGGTATTTGTCCATATATTGAGGAACCTGGTTTTGTCCTACAGAAAGAACGCAAGGAAAAGCTGTGGGATCCCATTCACAGACTGGCTCTAGCTGAGGCCTGTAGAAAACAAGAAGAATTCGATGCAGCTCATAGCTCTCCCTCCCAGGTTTGGATAAGTAAATTTATAAACTTGTTTGCAACAATTTATTACCAGTTGAGAGGATTAAAATACTTTGTTAGATGAGTGAAGGAAAGATACTTGTGGTTCTTTTGGCAGATCACTTGCTAGTTAACCTTCTGATTAAAAAAGTCTGTATATGGATGGTTGTTTCATTTGCTTTGTGCTGTTAACTTCCTAAACTCATAAAATACAAAAAGGGTGTTACTTCAGATACTTTGTAGCTTATTTTTAGTAAGTTTTATTTTTAATTTAATATGCTCGGCTTTTTTTGAGGCTGTGTTCAAAGTTGGAGTCTTCTAAACATATCTTTTACTTTGTGAACTAGGTACTATTTCAGTGAAGTACCAGGAATACCTCAGGTCACTTCTGAAACATTTAATGACACATAAATAAATAGATAAGGGCTTTAAACTCTACAGTTACAGAAACTGGAAATAGTTATGCAGAACGGGCCAGAAAGAAACAGTGGGCTGTTGGAAAACGATTAAGCTTCTAGATGTTTGTGACTCCTAGGATAGTCTTGCATTCTTGGTGAAGTAGTGTAACAAATGTATAACATCAAAAAGAAACAGGGTTACCTATCTTGTGACAACTTTAGAAATAGTCTAACTGTATTTTTGTTGCCTTGCTAGGTAAATAAGCTGATAAAGGAAGAACTTCAAAATCAAGTGGAACTTTTGAATTCTTTTGAGAAAAAATACAGTGATCCTGGCCCAGTATATGACTGTCTGGTATGGAATGATGGTGAAACCTGGAGGTAAATGCCTAAGATTGTATAACATGTCATCATCTTCTGCACATAAAAAGCCAGCTTGCATTGAAGGCTGTGTTAACTTTCATTTCTACCCTCTTTATAGAGTTCTTAAATATTATTTGCTTTAAAGTAATCCTACTTTATCATTTGAGTTTCCTGATAAAATTCCAATCCCAAATGAAGGTGGGGTAAAATGAAGTCTTATTAAAGACAGTATGCTTGTGGGATTTTCCTCTTGAGGCAGAGTAAAATTGCTTTGAGTATCCATTGGTGAGAGGGGGAAAAAAAAAAGGCCACCAACAACTAAACCTCAAAACAGCAGCAACAATAAAAATCAAACCCCAAAACACAGAAGTCTTTACGTAAACTTCAAGATGTAACATGGCACTTTTCTTGACTTCTGTTGTGCATCATACAAAGCAGTGGGTAAGACTTCAAATGTTTGTGTACCAGCACTGAACAGCTAGTAAACTTTCTGCCTTAAAGAAATTGCTTGAATTTCCACATGCTTGCTTTTCTAAGAAAGATATATTTGAATTTAGTAGCATTTGAAAGTGAATTTATTTGGAGATCTTTGCAGTTTCTGAATCTTAAGTGCGAGCAACCCAGTTTAAAAATATTGACTTAAAGAATTAAGATACCGTAAACACAGAGCCAGACTTCTTGAAGTCTTTGGGGTACTCTTTGCTGGGGGGGAGCAAGATAACCAGAAGCTTACAGCAGCTGGCAAATAACCATTTTGTTTGGTCAACAGAGCCTGCATAGATACAAGTGAGAGTGGTGACTTGGCAAGCTGTACAGTGCTAAGAACCTACAAGGAGGCTCAGGAGTATGGATCTTTTGGAACATCTGAGATGTTGAATTATTCTGTGAATATATACGATGATGGAAACCTTCTTTCCATTGTGACAAGTGGAGGTAAATGAAAATAATATTAAGAAAATTTTGCTGCTGTGCAGCATCAGTTTTTCGGTCCTGATTTTGATACTTGGGATGGCTCAAGGCAGCTATCTTAATGCTGCATTCATTATTGTGGCAGTCAAGATCAATATTCAGATTTCCTGAACTATAGCTATAATGACAGCTTATTACCAAACTTGCTTGCATTTTTGTCTGAAATATTGTTAACTATCTGCTTAAATGCCTACTTAAATACAATGTGTATACTTAAGTGCTCTTTAAGGTGTTCTTGCATCTTAACGCCTAAAACATGGAGAACCTTCTTTCAAAGTACCTCTTTTTTTTTTTGCTTCTTAAATATAGGTGATGACTGATTTTTAGTTGCTGAGCGTTGTGCTTGTAGAATTTAAGAATCTTAAGTAAAACATGCCCATGAACAAAAGGTGTATTGATCTTTATTTTGGTTTATCTGAACTTTTTTGTGATGGCAGGTGTCACTATAGGTGTAGCTCTAACCACTCTGAATATGTTTGTTCTTGTTATGTTTTGGAAGCATCCTAAGTGGTTATGGTGATATGGATGTATTTGATTTGAAAAATGGTCTTAATTTATCATTAAACGATCCTATGTTAGTAGAACTACAAAACCAGTTCTGGTTTCTAAATTGATGGTAATTTTTTGAGAGATTCCTTTTTATCTCAAAAGAAAAACTGTGCTGGTTTTGTTTTGTGGTTTTGGTTTTTTGTTTCTTTTTGTTTGGGTTTTTTGGGGGGGTTTTTTTTGTTTGTTGTTTTTTGGGTTGTGGTTTTGTGTTGGGTTTTTTTTCTTGTTTGGATTTTTTTTTTGTTAGGGGCTTTTTTTGGTTGGTTGGTTTAGTTTTGTTTTTCCTTAATCCCCACTATCTGAGTCATCTCAGGTATAATTTTTCTAACTTGGAATAGGAAGTGTTGAGCCTTTAAAGTAACTTCTGTTTGTAGAATTAATACATCCTTTCTCTCTGCCTCTTGTCTCCTTTCTCCCTTCAGAAAGCTGTTTTATTTCCAGATTGCTGCTGTTCACTGAGTGGTTTTGTTTTTTTTCCTTAGAGTAGCAGAACATTTGTTTAATAAGTGTTTTAAACCCTGGGCTCATTTTATAGAATTGTAGAACCATTTAGATTGCAAAAGACCTGTAAGATTAGTCCAACTGTTAACATTACAGTGTCTCTAAGCACTATGTCTACACCATATTTTAAATACCTCCAGGGATGGTGACTCAACTACTTCCCTGCGCAGCCAGTTCCAATGCCTGACAAATGTTTTAGGGAGCAAATCTTTCTTCTTAAAGCTTCTCTGACTTAACTTGAGGCCAGTAGCTGTGGAGAATAAGGCACGGACCCCGTGTCTGGTTAGGAAACGAAATCGTTTATTTCCTGAAGGTCCAGGGTTGACATAGACTATACGAAGTACCCGCGTGTATGAGCGGCTAATACAGCTGGTTAGCTGTCACCACCCACGTGGGTACTTTCGCTTCTTCACTGGTTGATACCTTGCTCACCGGTTGCCTTGATTGGATGCTTCTTTCTTCCTGCTTATCTTGCTGAGCTCTCCCTGCAGTACTCCCCTATGGTCTCAAAACTTTCCCAGCAACATTCGTCTGCTATCTCAAAGTTCTCCCAGCAGCTGGTCTGGCTGAGAAATCCTTCACATCACGATCCTTCACACCCACAAGTACCTCTTGTCCTGTTGTTTGTTACTTGTGAGAAGAGACTGACCCCCACTTCACTACAGCCTCCTTTCAGGTAGTTGTAGAGGATGATCAAGTCCCCCACTGTGTCTTCTGTTTTCCAGACTAAACAACTCCGGTTCACTCAGCCATTCCTCATAAGACTTGTTCCCCAGACCCTTCACCAGCTTTGCCCTTTTCTGACCCACTCCAGCACCTCAATGTTTTTCTTGAAACATTGAAAGGCCCAGAACTGAACACAGGATTCGAGGTGCAGCCTCACCAGGGGCGTGATCTCTTCCCCAATCCTGCTGGCCACACTATTTCTGATACAGACCAGGATGCTGTTGGACTTCTTGGGCATGCTGCCGGCTCATACTCAGCAGCTGTTGACCACCACTCGGGTCCTTTTCCATTGGGCAGCTTTCCAGCCACTCTTCCCAAAGCCTGTAGCCTTGCTTGGGGATGTTGTGACCCAAGTGCAGGACCTGGCACTTTGCCTTGTTGAACTTCACACAACTGGCCTCAGCCCTGTGATCCAGTCTGTTCAAACCCTCTGTAGAGCCTTTCTATAGTCAAACAGATCAACACGCCTGCCCAACTTCGTGTTATCTGCAAAATTATTGAGGGTGCACTGAATGCCCTCATCCAGATTATTGATAAAGGTGTCAAACAAAACTGGCTCCAGTCTTGAGCCCCGGGGGACACCACTTATGACCAGCTGGTAACTGGATTTATATACTTAAAGCTGAGTAAGTGAAAATTAATTAGTGTATTAATTTTGTGTAAATGAAGTTCACTAAAGATACAATGATACAACTTTTCGTTTCCTCAGGAGCACATGGAACACATGTGGCTAGTATTGCAGCTGGATACTTTCCGGAAGAACCGGAACGAAATGGTGTGGCTCCTGGAGCTCAGATTCTTGCAATCAAGATTGGTGATACAAGACTAAGTACAATGGAAACTGGCACTGGTCTAATAAGAGCTGTGGGTATTTTACTGACTAAACAATTAATTTTAGCAGTGTGACTTAGTGTTCCACAATATTCTACAATTTTGTTCTCTACTAGCTCATAGGGAGTGTTTTTATACTTCTAGAATATTTCCAACAAAAAGTAAACAAGCAAATGCCAACAACCCTCCCCTCAAAGAAAATCCAGAGCAAACAAAGATAACGCCTACCAAAAAAACCTGTGAAGCATACCAGAATGTATTTTAAAACATATCTTAATATTAATGTTTTACTATAAAACAAGTCTTCTATTGTACAGAGCATTTAGAGATTTTTACAGACTAACAGAGTTGTGGTGTGTCTGGCTAGTTTGACGTGTGGGTGAAGTTACTTGTATGCATATTTCTAGCTCCTTCGTCTGTGTTGTGAGCATTTTTTTTTATGAGAATAAGAACACTTCTTAATATTTCATATTTAAGAATAATTTTATAATTTAAGAATACTTAAATCCAGCATAGCAACTAGTACCTGGTAATGAAAAGTGAGGAAAAATATAATTCCCTTTTTAGTGAAAAAAGGCCCAAGACCTTTTCCATATAATGAATTGATGGGGGGAAAAAGTCACACAAGAAAAGGATCTGAAATGAAAAAGCTATACTTGGGGCCCATAGTTTATCTTGCTATAGCAACACAAAGATGTACTATAATTTTTTTGCAACTCTTGGGAATTTAACCAAACTGCACAAGAAAAGAGAATTTTAAGTTATTGAGTGCAGACATTTGAGACAAATGCTAGTGATGTTTGCAGTTTTCTCTTAGGTTACTGTTAATTTATAGCTTGGAGCATGACAAGAGTAAGGCTGTTCAGGGACTGTTTTTTTTTATTCTGTTTATTCACTGTGGAAATTGCACTTCAGTAACTGATTTAAGTAAATTATTTGCTAGAATCAGGAATTTATCCTGTTTTCTTAGATCTGTAGCCCATCAGTTTAAGCAGATGTTCTTTGCTGTTCCTTATGTGACTTATTCTATTAGTAGGATATAGTTTGGCTTTTATTTTTTACTTTATCAGATGATAGAAGCAATAAAATACAAGTGTGATCTCGTCAACTATAGCTATGGAGAGGCAACACATTGGCCAAATTCTGGGTGAGTACCACTGTGGTTAATATAAAGTATTTTAATATGAATTGCATACATTTGTTGAGCTTTGTGTAAATGAGCTGTCAGTAAGATGACTTGTCCAGGCTCAGACAATTCCTATGCATTGAACTGTTGCAGTTTATATTTTTAACTGCATATAGTATAAAAAATATTCCAGAATAATAAAGAATTTCTGTAGTTGGGACACCACATAGTTGGGGGGAGGGGGTTGAAGACCTAATTTTGGTACATAACTGTTACTTCTTTTTAAAACTAAAAAATATTTTTTTGTGGTTAGCTTCTGTATTGGAACTGCCTCTGCTAGGTGCGGGAAGCAGGCTGCGTAGTATTTCTTGTTCTGTGACTGGTCACAGAGATTCTGCAGGAAATGGGAGTTTTGCCCTATGGGAAGAAAACAGTATTTTTTATTAAATTTCTATTTTTTTCTCATACTTCAGGAGAATTTGTGAAGTTATTAATGAAGCAGTGTGGAAACACAACGTAATCTATGTTTCAAGTGCAGGAAATAATGGCCCTTGCCTTTCTACAGTAGGATGTCCTGGTGGAACTACATCTAGTGTAATAGGTAAATCATTTTCTTGGGGGGGAGGAAGTGTTGGCAGTATTCAGTTTCTATCTTAACTGTAACCATCTGAGAACACCACTCAGACCGTTACCTGCTGGTTAATCTGACTTATAAAAATACAAGCAAGTTGGATTCTAATTAATGTTCTGGAAGGCCTTGTAATGCATTTTGAATTGTCAGAACCACAATTTTAGATCTTTTGTCTTCATCAGGTACTCTTAATTTCTATTTGTAGTGAAACAAAGCGTTTAACTTGGATGTAAAATGATCTTACGTGATGACCTAGACAAGTCCTTCTAGCAGAAGACTTCTTTCAGCTGTAGTGCCACTTCTGTGCGGGTCTATTACTGCCATAAGAATTTGTTTTTCTGGATGTCTAAGTGTATTTTTTTAATATTTCAGTGAAAGATTGAGGTATAAAACTTAGCAAAATGTCTGGCATTTAGGGATAACTTCCCTAGTCTTCATCTTTATATAAATCTGATGCTGCATTACTGAGTTACAGAAGCTGATTGTTAAATCTCAGAATTTTCATGCAAGAAGGCTAGCATGTAGATTTGAAACTTGGAGAGTCAGTGTTTCAGGACAGATAGTGAGAACGCTGCTTGCTTTCTGAAGTTAATCTGCAATTATTTCACTAACGAAAAAGGGGCTGGAACTGGAACTTACAAGCTCTTTTCAGGTTTGCATTGGCTTTGCTCTTACAGTGCATCTGCTCTGTCAGTTCAGTGTATTTGTATCACCCCAGGGACTGATTGATCATTCACTCTGCATGCTCTTTTTCTTCCATCTGGAGTGAACCAGATAAATTGAGGATTTTTTGTTTGTCTTTTGAGGGTAAAGCTAAATTTAGTTGACAGGTTGGCTTAGTTCACACAGGGAGCGTGGATGCAGATCTTGCCAAATTTGTTTATCAGCTTGGTATGGTAATTTTCTACTATCCTCACAGTGCTTGTGCCATAGAGAAAATGGAGTGTACACTGTAGGTATGGGGCACAGGTGCAATGACATCGTGTTTTAAAAATGCAGTTTTAGCGGACTTTGACAGTCATTTACATGCTCTGGTCACTTTGAACTGATACATAGGAGAGTAAGTGATGAGTGGCTCATTGCTGTATGTGAGCTGTGTGGATGTGGCCATCTGCTGCGGGTGGTGTAGCTATGAGCCATGTGAACATGAACCAGTTCACACAGATTGCTTTGAGCTATGTTTGGTGTACTTTGTAACAGTGTAAACACAGCCAAAGGCGTGTGGGAGAGAGTGGAGACATGTAGAAGTAATGTGTTATGAAAGAAGGTGAATACATTCTATTCTAGTTGAATAAAAATGAAACTTTTAAGTTTACATCATATTTCAATATTATAGAGCATTGTTAGTCCATAGCATGCTGCTTTATACTTGCTTTGTAAAAATATCTGGGTGTAATGATATGGAAAATGCATTTTTCTATTATTACATGTCAAGCAAAAAATTCTTATAATGAATTTAAGCCACAGAAATATTTTTTTTTCCTGTTAATAAAAATTCATTGTGCATTTAAAATACTTGAATGGTTTTCTGCAGGTGTTGGTGCCTATGTTTCCCCTGACATGATGGTTGCTGAATACTCTTTAAGAGAAAAACTGCCAGCAAATCAATATACTTGGTCATCCAGAGGGCCTAGGTAAGTTGTACTGAAAGAACAAATTCATTGCTTTGGGGTTCAGATTATGTAACTCGAAATCCAAAAAATGGTAATTAATACCAGCATAAGCATGTTTCTTTCCCATGGGGAAAGCACAGGTGGTCTGCTATTCTTGGAAGGCCTTTGTACGTTGGGGTCCAGAACTCCTGGGGAAGGGGAAAGACCACTGCACTGCCTCAGCACAGGAGAAAGTGTGTCAGGAAAGTGTATTTGAGCACAGCCGTACTCGGAGATCATGAAAGTTGTTTGGAAATCTGATCTTTTTCTGAAATCTGGGTTTTTTTTCAGAGGATTTTTTACATAGCATTTATTTCATTAAGTTAGTGTGATGAAGTTAACTGTTTAGTGCTGGAGATTAAAAGAAATACTGTTACTGCAGTGGCGTTATTTCTGGCTTCAGTGGCATTGCTGTGATGGCACAACTTAAGGATTTTGCTTGAGTTTAGTAGAGGTGTGAGCAGGCAATTAAAAATGCTTTTATGCTCCACATTAGAGAACATTTTCTCGAAGACCTGTGAAAGAAAATTATGGGGCAGTGAAAACTTCAGCTTTTATTTCATGTCTCAGAATGATTTCGTAGTAACGTGGTAACCAAAAAAGGCAAAAGAGAATTGTTCTTGCATGTTGCAAAATTACAATATACTGTCTTTGTAGTTAGTCTACAGTAGTAGTGGGTGAAAGAAAAAATAAAAAAAAACATAACTTGAGGTTTGTCTTTGGTTTATTACCTGGTTATGTAGCAATCTTCAAAGTTACTTGTTAATGTGTTTGTATATTCACAGGCAAGTATATTGTTTCAAGAACCTTATTATGTAGAAATGTCATGTTTCATGTAGGGGAAAGAGATGTGGTCTCTGCCTTCAGCTGAAAAAAGGAGAAGGATTTGTAATTAATATCAGTACATACATGTACAAAAACTGTATTTTGTGTGTTTTGTCACTTTGCATTGTAGAATAATCAGAATGAGTATGTCAGCTAAAAGGCCCAAGTCTAGCTAAAGAAGTATTCCCTTGTGCAGGGTGTAATCCACAGACTTCCTGAACCTTTTCTAGAGCAGGCTTGGGCTAAGGGATTAGTCTGTCTGAGTAAGCAGGAAAGGCATACAGGCAGATGCGCTGTGCACCACTTGGCCAGAAGTGTTGTGATACAGAACCTGTCATTTATATAGGGCTGTCATAAAATATGTCCAGAAGTCACATTACAGTATCATCCTAAGGGTACTCTGATCTGTGACAGATTTTAGATAAATGAAGCTGTTAGTGTGGGACATAAATACCCCAAAATACCTTGCCTCTCCAAAGAACTTAATAGCTTAGACACAGTGCTGTTCTTATTCAAGTGATGCAGTTTTTGTCTATCCAGAGCAAAGAAAATTGAGAATGTCTGGCTCAGACCTTTGGAAGCTGTTTTTAACTGTCATAGGTAGTCACTCTGTTTTTAAATATGTTTGGTAAAGAAAGAAAGGTGGTTTAGGCCCAGCTGATGCTGATCCACCTGACATTGCTTTTTATTTTTGTTTTCTTTCCTTGTTGTCAATGTAATGGGTTCAGCAGTAGCAGTCATTTTTCTCCTTCTTAGTAGTTGGTGCAGCAATGTGTTTTTGACTTGTGGCCTGAGAACAGTGCTGATAACACCAACGTTTTTAGTTATGGCTTATTGATGTTTGGTCTGGCCAAGGACTTTTGGAGCCTCATGCTCTGCCAGGGAGGAGGGGGAGCCGGGAGGAAGTAGAGACAGGA
>JANRGW010024846.1:0-25944 GCA_024733675.1 Psilopsiagon aymara | reverse complement strand
AGTTGGGACCTGTTACCCGTTGTCTTATCACTACAGTCTCTAATTAAGAGTCATCCCCCAGCATCCCTATGGGCCCCCTTCAGATACTGGAAGGCTGCTATGAGGTCTCCACACAGTCTTCTCCTCTCCAGGCTGAACAGCCCCAACTTTCTCATTCTATCTTCATACAGGAGGTGCTCCAGTCCCCTCATCATCCTCATGGCCCTCCTCTGCACTTGTTCCAACAGTTCCATGTCCTTTTTATGTTGAGGACATGAGAATTGCGCACAATACTCCAAGTGAGGTCTCACGAGAGCAGAGTAGAGGGGCAGGATCACCTTCTTTGACCTGCTGGTCACACTCCTTTTGATGCAGCCCAGGATACGGTTGGCTTTCTGGGCTGTGAGCGCACACTGCAGCTCATGTTCATTTTCTCATCAACCAACACCCCCAAGTCCTTCTCCACAGGGCTGCTCCCAATCTCTTCTCTGCCCAACCTGGAGCTGTGCCTGGGATTGTTCATACCCAGCTTTAGGACCTTGCACTTGTCATAGAAGAGTTGTGGTTGGAAAGGACCTTAAGATCATCCAGTTCCAGCCCCCCTGCCATGGGCAAGGACACCTCACACTAAATCCATCCGAGGCTCTGTCCAACATGGCCTTGAACACCAACAAGGATGGAGCATTTGGAACCTCCTCAGGTAACCCATTTCAGTGCCTCGCCACCCTTACAGTAGAGAACTTCTTCCTTATATCTAACCTAAACTTCCCCTGTTTAAGTTTGAATCCATGCTGCCTTTGTCCTTAACATATGAAGTATTTAGAACCCACAACTTAATTCCTACCTGCTGCTGTTCTGGGTCACTGTCATATTTACAGACTTTCTGGGTTGTGGGGACACAGTTTTCCCAGGGCATGTAATATCTTCCTTTCAATTTTATTACCCCTCTGACTCAGTAAACCTTCACTCCCATTTTCCCCTGTGATGTGTTTCCTCAAAAATGGCTCATGGATACTGTTCTATATCACACCAATTCCTGATCTAGATCTTGCCCATTTTCTATGTGTTCATTCTTAAACATGTGACTCATTTGTCCTACACATTTTTCCTATTTGTGTTTCTACCAGAGTTTACACAACACATATTACACTTCTTCCACCAACATCAGGAGCAGCCACAAAAATCAGGTGCAACCATTAGAGTCCCTATGTCCAGAAAACCTTTTGCATGTGACACTTTAATCCAACCTGATCTTTCCCATCTCCCACCCAAGTGTCAAATCACTTTCCAGAACCTGTTATAGATGTTGCTAGCACTAACCCCAAGGAGTGCAGGAGTGACTGTGGTGGTCTAACTTGGGCTGGCTGCCCGGTGCCCTCCCAGGTGCTCTCTTACTCCCCTTCTTCAGCAGGGCAGTAGGAGATCTAAAGACTAAAAATCTTGTGGATTGAAATAAGGACAGGGAGATCACTTACAAATTGCTATCACAGGAAAAACAGACTCAATCTGGGCAAAAATAATTCATTGACAATGAAAAAATATAATAGAATAGTGAAAAACAAAAGCAAAACTAAAAACACCTTTCCCCTCACTCCCACTTTTCCAGGCTTAACTGTGCTTCATTCCCAACTCTTTTGCTTCTTCCTAAAAAGGGTTCTACAATCAGTCCTGGAAAGCACTTCACTGCATTTCAGTTCATGGTTTTTTTGCATTTCAGATAAATAAATCTCATGCATTTCACTTCAAGACAGTTTTTGATACTTTCATTCATGCTGGATAGTACTTTCTCTGAGCTACATTAACAGGCCTGCTTGAGTAAGCACTTTGTGAGTGGTAAGAAGAGAGAGAGGATACCTTTTGGCTTTTAAACTTAGGCTTCAAGTCAAAGAAAGGCTCTAAATACAGATTTGAATTGCCCTACTCTTTTCCCAGCCTCAAATAAATAAAACTCCAGCAGGAAAAAAAATAGCAGATTCCTACAGTTTGAAGAGGAGATTCCCTTTAACCTCTTAATGGACTACATCCTGAGGTCTGTCAGTAGCATCACACACACATCCCCATTATCCACCACAAAAGATCAAGTGGAGAACAGGGGAGAGAATTGATTTCCTGTCCTCAGAGTGGCAGCTCCAACATAAGTCAATGTTATCTGGAGCACTAAAGTGGAGCAGGGCACTTTAGGATAAAGGTTTAATGCTTTATCTGCTCACATAAATACTTCCAGATAAAAGAAATTGGATTTAAATAACATTCCAGCTGTGACACCAACTGACAGAAGTTAAGGAGTGCCCAAGATAAAGCCACATCCTTTACCCTCTGAAGAAAAAAAAAAAAAAAGAAAAAAAAGGAAAGAGAGAAGGGCCCTGTTCCTCTTCAAGTTAAGACCAGAACATCAGCTTCATCTGTCAGTTATTTATCACTCTGTAAGCCTTGTGTGCAGATCCCCATCAACATGTGAAGGCAGCTTCACTGAGATTATCGCATTGCAACACTGCAACATTTTGCTGAAGGTCAACTTTTTCTTCAAAGGCACTGCCTCAGTTACCAGTTCTGCTGGGTGCAGACTTCATAAAACCGTGCTCACCACCTCTGGGTTTTGACTAGAGGGCACACTCTGCTTCCTTAGGTTTGCCACTTCAGTTGCCCCTCTGGCAGCATGGTTGCATTTCTCTGCCCTCTGCCCATTTCATCTCCCTGTGGGTCCAGCTCCTGATGGCAAAATTCCGAGCTTGCTTTACTTGGGTATCTTTTCCTCTTAAAAAGAAAGAACAGGTCCTCAGCTCTTATTCCTGCATCATCTGGAAAATGTCAAATTGTCATTAGCTGAGAATTTGCACAAGGAAAGATTTTATTAAGCTAAACTGAGAAAAAGGAAGAACACATCAATTTGTTCCCAAAACTTACCATGGATATTGGCTGAAACTTGTGATATTATGCCAGCCTTGACCTCATACAACAAGAAAGGAAAACTCAAAACATGTACCAGGCAGGAGTAACTTTAAAAACATGACTGCAGAGAGGAGTCTGCTCATTTGAACATGCTTTTATGAATAAACACCATGGAAGCAGACAGCCTGAGTTAGGATGCTTTACCTTGTATAGTGTAGTAGATACATACCAAAATAATTCAATACAAATAGGGATCTAACTTAGATACGATTGTCTTTTCCGTAGTTCCCATAGATTGTCCCTGACAGATTTCCAGCCAAAGACTGATCCAGAAGAACATGGATAAATCTTAGCAGGTGTCTGGTCCTGTTGAAACATATATGACTAAATTGCCTAATGAACTGGAACTTCAGTAGCTGTATGAAATAAATGGGGAACACTTATAACCAACAAGCATTATAGTAAGTAAACCCTGAGACTACCAAGGCAATTTGCCAGACTTCTCTTATTCTTGAAAGGTAACATTAAAGGCATAAACTTTATCACTGCAAGATAATGCTGCATTTCTAAGACTACATCCTGATCTTCTCAAAGTCAACATGAAAAATGGGTGCAGAAAAAAAATAAAACAGAGGGACAGACTTGATACTCATTGCGAATGTATAATATCTCAACTCAGTACATGGTGACTCAAAGTTACCACTATTTCACACCATTAACAAAGGTTCCACTCAAATATTTTTTAAATAAAAGCATTCATGGGTTTTTTCCTTTTATCAGTGGGAAAAAATTAGGCCAAATCACAAAGATAACATTCCTTTTAAATGCAATTTTTTTCCTGGAACAAAAAGAAAAAGAACAACAAGCCCTGAACAAAAGATGTATTATGGACAGTCCAGTTTTTTACAGTGCCTAGCACCCTAAGTCGTTGAACTTCTTGGGTCAGAAGATCTTAGAACCATAGAATCATGGAATAGTTATGGTTTGAAAGGATCTTATGATCATCTAGTTCCAACCCCCCTGCCATGGGCAGGGACGCCTCCCACTAAACCGTATCACCCAAGATGTGCCTGAAATAAAAATTTTAAATACTAGCATAAATAATATCAACACACATGACTGTTCAAGTGTCAGCTGTCTACAGTGTGTTGATAAACGGCTGTCAGTATAGACCAAAATAAATAAACTCAGGCTCAGAAAAGGATTAGATAAATTTATAGAAAACAGGTCTGTAAAATGGTTCTAAAAAGACTAGCAAGGATATTAAAAGGACTAGACTTACACAGTGTCCCAGTAAACAATCTTCTCTGCCACTGCTGGAGATGAAATACTAGACTAGAATGACCATTGCTCTAGAAAGTAAGAGGTTTCTTAAGTTATTGTTTACAACTATTCATGGCCAGTTAAGCCTAGCTAAACAATTCCATGCAGGTAAAACCTCTGTCTTCAAAGTCTGTACATGCTCTGGTAGGGAAAGGCAGCAGCATGTCCACACCACACACTAGGATGTCTGAAATTTCAATCCATGTTTTGCAAACACCTCAATATTTAGAGCCCTCTTGAATCTCCAGTGTTGATGCAGACCCTTTAAATGTTTCACATATCTACACAGCTTTCTGGCATAAATATACCTTCTGGCATAAATATACCTGCTTTGCTACGTTATCTTTCAGAGAACTATCAGGACCAGACTACCAGGTGCTGATGCGCTCAGCTTAGCATATCATGGAAGAATGAGGCTAAAAATCTGACCCTCTGTGAAGATTGCAGTTCAAGAGTAAGACATGCAATATCTGAATACAGACACCTACCTGTGAGCCAGCAATCCTATTATAATCACTGGAGATCCAGTGATCAATTCAGCTGCCTAAACATTCCATTTTACTGCCATCAGAGATGCCTGTATCTGGGCCTTTGTGTGCTTGAAGAGTTATCACAAAGTTTGCAAGAGATCTATACCCACTCAGAGCAACAGAGGCCAGACAAAGGCAGGATGCCTGAGGGCATCTCAAACAATACTTAATGCCTAAAACAACTGAGTGACACCTCTGGTCAATTTAAATACCAGTTTACTTTATCATGAAGGAGACAGCCACTGGCTCGATTGTTGAATGATGCCATGAAGTTTAATGCCAGAGCTGAGTCAGCTGGTGATTCAGTTGCCTAAGCAAGTGTGGTGCCATTTGAGCTGTCCTGGGATGTCTGAAACATCCATAGATGGCCAATAAACAGACCTGTGTCTCTTCAAAGTTTCATTCATACACTGAGGGTACCCTGGACATCTCAGGTATGCTAAAACCCTATGAAGAAGCAATTGACTCCTGCCCTAAATCTCCTACGACAGGAGGAGTCATATAAACACACACCAAAGTCTATATACTTTCATGCTGAGTAGTTACCTGCCCAGAAGGTCCTTCTTTGGTGGTGAATGTCCAAATAAACACTGTTACTATGACAGCCTTTGATAATGAGTTCATTGCCTGTGTCCCCACTCTATATTTTAAACATGCTGATTACAGACGGTAAAGCACTACCTCTGTCTCACAAAGGCACATTACACTGGCAGCATCAAATGGTAAATGAGATGGTACTGAAAGAGTTTTCTCCTTTGAGAAGGAGATAACACCTACACAGGAACAGATTTTCCATGCACATAGAATAGTGGATGTGTATTTATTGACAGTGTTTAATTAGTCTGTTAGATTGCACTGAGTTAGCGTACTGCGTCTTTATCTTTAGCTTATGCTGCCACTATGGCAGTAAGGTGCCACTGCACAGCAGTTCCTATTTCAAGTTAAATACTGTTTAATTACAGCCAAATATTTCAGGATAATTTTGGTAGAAGACCAAGTGCTGAATTCTGTCATAAGACATCAAGCCTAAATCTGCAATATATAATCCGATGGACAGTCCTTACTATATGAAGTATCATTCAGGGTGTGATCAGTTAGCCAAAGATTGTCACTCTTGTCCTTTTCTGTTGACTCCATTGACTGTGGCTGCATATCGGAAGGCTGAGACATCCTGATTTTCTTTTGCACTTTTCTGCATCCTGATTAGGTGCAGCAGCTGTTAAGCTGTTTCTCCACAGAGAAGCAACTTAGCATACACCAGCAATAGGTTTTGTTTCATGTCCATTTTCAGCTGTAGAAATATTGCCTATGGAAAACAAAAGAGAATTTTCTATCAAAGAGGATGGGCATTGTGCACTATGTTCCAGCATCTTTAAAATAAATCACGATTCCTGATGGTTTCTGTGTCTCCTCCTTCATGACATTGTTCCATGGGAAGAGAAACAGGGAAGATTGATCTTGCAAGGCTCCAAATGCAAGAGTGTTTGTAGAAAAGGAGCATTTGCTTATTATGACTTTCCTGATCTGTCAGAGAAGAGCACACAGTCAGAACAAGAGAAGCCTAGCCAGGCAATAAATATGAAGTGAAAAAATACATTAACACACTCACTTACCACACACAATGTCACATAAATCATGCAGAATACTGTTCTCTCTGACTGAACTGTAACTGAGTTTAGCTTTCCAGTCCTTAAGACTGTTTGCATGTCTAAGTGTGTTAAGAGCTGCAGCCTGAGGTTGACCTCTTTTCTATACAGATCTCTGCTGAGGGCAGGCAACACCCATATTTTTACCCAGTGCCGGACAGACGATTGCAGACAAGACACGCATAAATGCTGAGCTCTCATTTGCACATCATACCCTTTTTCCTAGATTGGCTTCTTTCTATACAATAATTTATGTCAGTTGGAAACAAGGATTTATTCTTTCTGTATATGGAAACTTAGAATCAAGACTCTGCAAACACTGCTTCTTTCTGACCTTAGAAGGAAGTAAAAGCCAGTGGGGTTAAGAATGCGAGAAAGGTTCTCTCGCTGTTCCTTGGTAGTGACTGCAGCCACCAAGAAACATTGCATACACTCAAACGTCTGCTCTGTGGCTTCATGGCATTATCCTCTGACTTGCATTCTGATTATGGTTCCAGCCAGAGTCTTTATTTCAGCCACAATTACAATTTTCTGTTTTGAATTCTCATTTCTGTTTTAAAAAAAAAAGAAATACACAAGTCAGTGTTCTTGTACTTTCTTTCTTTAAATAGGGAAATGAACAATTGAAGTTTCCTTTTTCCTTACCTTTTTACTACAGCTATATGCCCTCTCCGTAAAACGTAGCTCTCTGGCTCATCAAAAGACACTTCTCATCTCATGGAGGAAAGCACCCTTACAAGCTAAAATCAGAAATCTCTTCCTACTTGTGTCAATGAGCCATGAGATCACTCTCTCAAAAGTGTATCAGTGGTGTACGTGAACATTACAAATGAAAAGTAATACCCAAGAGCTTCTACTTGTTCTAAGAATATTAACCTTCCCTCCACTGTGGTGAAATCCTAAACCTCCAACACCTTCTGCCATTTTTTTTGCTAAGATTAAACAGTTCTTTACCATATTCAGTGCACGTATAAAAGCCAAAGAGAAGTAATAGAAATATGAGTAAGATAAGATTGAATTTGATATAGTGACCTTTTTCCCTAGGGTGAAAGGAAGTTGAGAGGAAAAGGAACTATGGCTATTCATTTTGGCTTGCGCCCAGCTCTGTGTTCTGGAAGCCTGTATTTATACATAACCTGAATTTCAGGAGTCCTATGGAATTGTGCTGTTAAAAACACATAAACTCAGAATAAAATGTGTAGGCTACTGTTTCCCATCAAGAATTATGCAGCTTCTGCTTTCCACTGTTCTGCATCTCCAGCCTGCACTGATGCAATTCCTATTTGCATTCCCAAAGCATAATCCTGCTCTTTTTACACATAAGTTATGCTGTAGTGACTTATTATTACACAAATGAATGAGTCTTCCAGGAATATGTCATAAAAAAATCATAGTAACTATATTATGGTACTTGCATAATACCATGCTATTTACTGATAGACCATAATCCTCATTCTGACTCATTATGGTTTATCATATCAATAGAGTTTTAAAACACTGGGAACAGAGAGACCACAGTGGTTTCCCTGGAGCCAGTCTGTAGTACTGCAAAATACAACTGTTACACAGAGACAACTTCAAGCCAGATATTTGTAATTACCGAAAATTATTTTGGAAGGAAATCACTGAAAAAATACAGTAAGCACCCCTGTGAAAGAGTGGCTGTTGGGTTTTGTACATAAACACATGGTCTACCTCATGGAATAATTGAATTTCAGGTCCAAAATCTATAGGATGTATTGTAATTTTTTTTGCATAAATATATAAAAAAACCCACTTAAATGCTGTTTCCCTTGAAAGTTAAAAATTTGGGTGCCAATTTTGCTATTTGGCAAGATTTCATGGAAGAGCTTTATAAAGTGTTTTAAGTGCTCGATTATACTGAAATACAAAGACAGTTTCAAAATTTCAAGGCAAAATGACCCTAGCATGCAATCATGTTAAAAAATCAGTATAGCAATCTATGTGTCACATATAGTTTAAAAACGTAGACGCACTGATTAAATCTGATGACTGCTCACTCTACCCAGATGTCTGGGTGAGTAAATCAAATTCTAAGATTCATATATTTTTCTCACAGAAGTCATGACAACAGTATCCCATTGCCACAATACAACAAAGAGTAACCTATAACTTTTTAACTGTTCACAGAGGTACATGCGTGTTAATACATGTAGTCCTGAAGACTAAGACCTTAAATTCATGTTGAACAATTATTCATCAGTAACAGAGCACACAGAATTTAAGATTTCTTTCTCCCTAGGAAAGTCAATGCTATTATGCTTCAACTGCCTATTAACCAAATGTTGCGTACCACTCCATCCTTGCACATCAAGGTTCATATTCCTGACAGTCCTTGTGGTTGTGGCCAGAGCATGTCTTGTGGCGAGCCATCCTGGCTAAGCTTTGTTTTGCAAAGAAATTTATTTCCTCGTTTTACAGCCTTAAATATCATTCTTCATTTTATAAGCGGGATGAAGATGAGATGTACAGCTCAGGAATCTCTCTAAATGAGAGGTGTTTGCAAATAAATAAATCAGACACTCTGGAACTCAGTTTTGCTTTACAGATACATGTGAACACATACACATGTTCACAGTTCCTCCTTCCATTTAAGGCTTTCTTTGTTCTCCATCATTTCTCAGTGGATTCATTATACCCATTTAGTTCCTATCCAGACTCTCCCCTCACTAAGTCAGCGGAAGTTATTTTGTCTTGATCTTTGGGAACCTCACAAAAAGTGACTCCTTCCTTTTTTTTATTAGTAGGTGGAGGGGCTCAGGGGTGTTTGTGTGTTACTATTCACAACCAAAGGCAAGAGCACATGGTAATAAAATAGAAATCAAAGAAAGGCAACATCCAACCATTAAAAAAAAATGCAGCATTTACCGTCATTACAAAACAAAACCTGACAGCATGCTCATACTCAGTATGTTAGTTTAAAGACATTCTCCTAAACTTGGCTCTTCCATATAAATGACAGTGGCCTCCCAGAGGAAAGCCCCACGCACATCTTGTTATTTCTTTCCACATGATCTGCATAACTCAGGCACAGACAAGGACTGAGCCTACCACAGCCCCATCCTATGGCCGATGTATTGAGATTGTCTCTGCCCAAGCATGATAGCTGTGCTGGAGCCTGAGCTCGAGCTTAGCTGACAGTAGACAGGACTATGAATAAGGATTTATAATATCCAAAAGGAAGTAAATACTGCTTATTTCTCATAATGCCATTGCTTCAGGGTGCCTGATGAAGCCAACAAGCACCAGGTTAAAAACAAACCTGAAGAAAGCACTTTTTAACTCGTGCATGAGCAAAATGTGGTATTCCTTCCAATGAACAGTGTGGGGCCTAAACCCACTACTTTTCTTCTTGTAAGAAGCCCTTCAAACTTCCAGGAGCTACCAATGACCACTAAAAAAACATCCCTCAAACACTGGCCATGAGAAGCAGAGAGGAAAAAATCACTTAAAGGAGCAGTCAGCAACTTATTTTCTCTAGTGCAGCATCTGCTTCTGTCATTCTAGGGTGGTGGGAGACACATCCTCCACATTATTTTAAACCCTTTCACTGCTAGTGAAATCCCAAAACTTTAAACTCAAGCTATGGTTGGTAAGTAGAGGTAAATTTAGGTTTTAAGTCTTTTAACAGAATATATTCTACCTCGGTTATGAAAGCCCTAAAGAACAAATACTAGTCACCTTCAAAAGAACAATATATTATATCAACAGCATTGTAAGAATTCTATTAATATACGCATGTTTTTCTTCCAGAGATTTTAGAAACCAAATATTCCTTTCTTAGCTTTTTTTACTGAAGGAATAATAACTAATATTTTATTATTTTCATTAGACTAAAAACTTATAAATACCTCTGAGGGAAAAAACCCCAACCAACATCAACAGAACAAAAAGCCTATGAAATTTTTCATTAGGAATTATTTTTTTCCTGATTGTGTTCCTTGGTCCAATAAAGGTTTTTACACTGACTAACTTACCATAACTCCTGTCCTCATCTCTATGCTTTGGTTTCTTTAGTTATCATGTGCTTCCCATTTTCTGAAATCTGATTAATGAGTGAAAAGTATTGCTTTCATATTACAGCACACATCAGTTGAACCACAAAATGTGAAAATATCGCTGACCAAGATCTCAGTCGGATTCTACAGCTAATCAGCCTCTCCCCGCCCTGGAGGTGGGCCCAAACCAAAATCACAGATTCAGACAATATGAAACTTTTGGAACCTCACAATGCAGAGTGAAACACCAGCATTTAAACTCACGTAATTATGACAACCTGAGCTTACAATGCAAAGGCAATGTCTATTCTCCATCTATGCTGTATGGAGTCAATGGCCAAAGTCTCATTGACTCCATTAGGAGACAGGATCATCTTCAGCGTGGAATCAACAGAAATAGTCACACATCTGTGCCTATTTTCATTTGAGTAAAAACCTTCTCCCCTTAAAAATGAAAATGAGAATGGAAGGTGTGAATGTTTCAACCAGTCTTGTCCCTCACCATGCTGAGAAAAAAAAACCAACAGAAAGAAAAGGCATTTTAAATCATTTGCTTTCTTGCAGAGTAAGAGACCTTTAATACATAGTCAATCCTCTAGTTCTTAATCCACAAATAGTACCAATTTAATAACCTGTAGCTTCTTTTCACCTCAGATCCCTTTTCATTCTACATTTCAATTTCTGCATGAGGCTTATTTCACTTCTGAACTCTTGAAGATCCCTTTGCATTTGTTATCACTGTACTTATGTATAGATGTTTATAGACCCTGTAACAAGCTGCATGGGCATAAGTATGCTTATAGGAATACAGCCATCCCCACATTGATTTTGTGGGTTTGCTGTAGCTACATGACCGTAGGGAAAGTCTTCTGCGCTCAGGCAAAGCCTCAGACGCACATAGTTCTGAACTCCCAGCAGCCACAGTCTATATCCCAATGTCTGGGACAGGAGTCAGTCATCCCATTGAATTCCTATTCTCTTTCCTGGCTTCTCAGTCTTTACATTATCCCCAATATAAGTAGATTCTATCCATTCTTGTAAGAAGCCCACAGTGTATATGGAAAATACACATCATTTTCCAGTATGAAAATGTCCCAGCACACAAGCCAAGAAATGTATATCGTGAAGCCTTAAAGGATTAAATCTGTTTTGGCAGTTACTGTAAATACAAAGGAATTCCACAAAATTTATAACCACAGTGCAGTTTAACAAGCCTTCAAGTTAATAACATGCTCCCTCCTTTCAGTTCAGACTGTGTGATCCTTACAAGAGGGATAAATGATTTGCAAAAATTCTGTAGAAAAAATGAGATTGATCATAAAACAAGTGATCAGCATTGCATTACTGTCTATAATGTAGCTGTAGCATTCCTAAGTGCATGTGTGCCTTCACACATCTCCAAAGGTACCGGCAACTAAACTGCTTCTTTGCAGCAACAAATAACACCACATGGGAAGAAAAGTCTATGAATGATCCATGAACACTGCATTCATAGCTCGCTGCTGGAAACTGGTTTGGAGGGTCTGTAGAATACCAATGGACATTTTTTTGTACTTCAGATTATGAATTCTTCTTGAAATTACATCAACTTTGCTAATAATTTTCACATTCCGGATGTCAAGGCCAGGAAGGATCACATGTATGAATTCTTTAAGAAACTGTACAAGGATGAGGAAATTGTGCCTGTAAATGCCACATAGGAAGTAGGTAGAATTAAGTACAGCAACGATGTCTGACAGTATATCAGAGCTTTACAGTCTTGAATGGTGAAATAACATCATCCCATTGAAGAAACTGGAGATGAGACCAAATTAGTGGCTGATATTCCACAACATAAGTCCTTTAAAACTTTCCATACTGCACTTCTGGCAGGAACAAAGATGGCTGATACTACTATAATTTCTTAATTTCTTTTCAAAGCCAAATAACAACTTCTAATTCTAATTCTAAGCTGATTTTTTTTTTTTTTTTTTTCAACTGTGTCAATCAGTAGTTTTCCCAGGATGATGCAAATTACCCTATTCAAACGTATGGACTTGCTCACTGTAATCAAAGTGTGGCACTTCTACAGTGAGATTTGACCAGGTCTCATGAATAGCTCCAATATGACATTTCTGTGAGGAACACACGAGAAAAATGACACTTGAGCAGGAGCGGCACACATCAAAACTGGCTGAGGCAATTCCTTCAAAAATCCAAAAAAGATACCTTCTGTGTAAGCTCACCACGGCACCGCCAGAAGGGCACAAACTACTCAGGGTAGAATATGCCCCTGCCAAGATCCATGCAAGAGGATGAAATGGTGTCCTACTTGCCTTGGTTGTCTTTCTGAGCACCAGAACTTATGGTGAAGAAGAACACAAAGGGCAATGAGTTTGGGGCATGACTATCATCAGCCCTCTGTCTTTTTGCTCTTGAGACCTTAAAGCTGTCCAGGTATCCCTAGGTCTTAACTCTTCTTTCAGGCAACATTTTTTAGCTAAGTCCTTTGCACTCAGTAGTCTGTCTAATGCCTCTGAGAAAACCTGCTCTTCTGCATCATGTGGCTTATACCTATTTGAGGGCTAGTGGGAAAAGAAACTTACACTTCATTCCTGTCTTCCTTCTCTTTTCTCCCTTTTTTTAAGGTCCTGCTTGTTGCTCCTATTGGGCTCCCCTGGCCCTGAGATGCCTCATTGCTCCCACATGTGATTATGTGCAGCAGCTCTGGGGGCATGGAGGTATCCAAAGGTTATCTGTGGGTGCAGGTTATATGATGACTTCTTTTCAGCTCCAGTTCCTTTAGAAGAGGGTGGATTATCTGAGGGCTGGGTCGCCTGCAGTGTCTGATACACACCCTGGTGAAGTAAAGAAGCTTTGATTTCTCATCTGACAGCAGCAGCTCTCCAAAATACTTTTATCTGCCTCCCTGTCAGCTCAGTTCTTAGTTCATGCCACTGCTGAATAGTGGCTGTTTCTAGGTTGGAAAACAGGGAAAGGGGAAATTAGAGCCATGGGTGTACAAAAAACATGAGCTTAGGAAAAAAATGGTCCCTGCTCCAGCTGTTTCCTCTCTTCCTTTTCAGAGCTAATGAAGCAACACTGCCTGATAGAGCAACGATGGAGCAGGTGGTACCCCCTTGGTAAAGCTCTGCACCCCAAACCCAGTGAGCTGCAATTACAAGGAGACTTAAAAACCTATACTGAGCTATCTGTCAAAGACTATGTGAATAACCCAGGTCACAGTTTGAGAAAGAGCAGCTTCCCTCTTAAGTGGCCTAATTTAACCTCTGACCATTTTTAAAGTCACAAGAGGAGAAGGAGGAGTCTCCTTCTTGAAGGGAAGTGCTGCAGATACCATAGCTAATCAGTCTCTAAAATAATGTTGTTTCTTCTTTCTTGTTGTGGCCAGCTCAGATGCCTGGTCAAGTTCTCTTCCCTGCAGCTTAGATTTCTAAAGAAAACAGGGCAATTCTCTTTGAACCACGGGGGTAAGGATCGATACGGCTGTCATTTAATCATTACCACTGGAGAGAGGCATTTCAACTGTAGTTTAAATGCATACATAGAGACAGAGAGAAAGAAGAACTGTTTGGTACTGCCTGTACCTGGTCTCATCCTTGCCAACTGTCACCACAAGCCCAGGTACTCAGTTGCTCCATGTAGGGTTGCTGTGTAATCTTGCAAAGTTCTTTCTCACACACACCTACACGGCACATGTCGGTTGTCTGACAAACCGTTTGCAAAGGAGAGTTCTCTCTCTCCCTTTGTGCATCCCAGGGACCTCCTGCTGCGTTGGAGCAACCCATCACTGGTCACCTCTATGCATTGTCTAAAAGCCTCTCACCATCTGGACCACCTAGGAGAAAATGTTTTCTTAAAGAGCAGAAGATTAAGGAACAGGGATTTACACCTCAGTCCCCAAGGTAATTACCAGATGGCAAATGACTTGCTTTCACTTGATGAATCAGAGTAACTGAATCAGGCCTACTGAAGTGACTTAGATTTTGTTTCCAACCAAACTTTTTGCTTTACAAGCTGAAGAGGTTGATTCCCACCCTTTAGATAATGATTTTAAAGTAAAGCTAACATTAAATCAAAACTCTGGCATTAAGTGGGTGGATTTCACTGTGCCGGAGAGGGACCCCAGCCATACCATTTTGCACACCGTCTTAACTCTTTGCTGACCACTGGTAGGTCTTCCCAAGAGTTCACGGCAAGAGTTTACTCACCTGAATAAGCAAAGCAAAATGAGGCCATCTCTCCCAGGGCTTCTGAAAGAGACTATAAACCTGAGAACTGTCATAAGTCTTTCATTTTAAGCTTTCTGCTACAGTAAGAAAAATGAAATTAAAGCAGTTGCCTTTTGAGGAATTAAATCTTTGTTTTCTTTTCCTTTTCAAAATGGCAGTGGAAAGAAGCAATATTTGGAATCAGTATTAGCAATACAAAAAGTAACAGAACAAACATATTCAATGGAAACTTGTAGCCCATGCTTTGTTTTGTTTCCTTCAAAAAATAGAGAGCAAGAAACTTAAACCTAAAATGAATGCTCTATTTAAGGCCTTCTTGTAAATATAGGCTCGCAGGCCTAAATTAAAGTAATATGGCATTTAAACGTCATCTTCCAAAATGCTAAAGCCAACTAAACTACAAGTTTAATGTCTAACTTGGCATTCATAATGTTCCTACATCTTCCTCTGACTTTCTATATCTTAGCTGAAATAAACAGCAGGGTTTGTTTTACTTGTTGAAGGGTGGGGGGTGTCTTAATTTCTATTCAAAGAGCTTTCTGAAATGAATAACAAATGCAGGCAATCAGCAAAGAGAATGCCAAGTAAGACTGGGACCCTCTCTTGTTTCACTTTGCAGAGTTTCATTATGAGCTTGCTATAGCAATTGCCATAGCAGTTTACCAAATTGTCTTACGGCCTTTTTCTCATTCACTATCCTGCCTCATAGCTATGGAAAAAATGGGATTATGTTAGATGTTTGTTATTTTACTCTGCCTTACAGGGCACATTTTCTTTCTTTGCTGTATTTTGTTTCTAACATTGGTTTAGATGTTTCTGTTGTTTGTTTCTATCATTGGTTTAGATGTTTCTGTTTCAACTCCAAGATTTCAGTTTCTGTATTTCCATGTGCTGGAAGGTTCCTATCACCCGATCTTCTCCCCTTGAAGCTTACGCCTTCTTCAAAAAAAACCACCTTATGCTGAATGAAAATACTGGTTTTTCTTTAATACCACTTCAAAGAACAACACCCACTACGTAATGATGATTGTTAATCAACAGTATCCTAAATCCAAAAACTAATTGAGAAAGGCCGTTTCTATTTTGGGCCTGAAATAATCTTTTATTTCCATTGTATGGTCTACCACCCTGCTGCCTTTTGTGGCAGAATAGAAGGCACGGGTCACCTTTAACAAGAAAGTGACAGTGGTTTGGCATACCAGATCGCACCCAGAAAACTGTAAGTTCTTTGATTGTAAAAGGTTTAGAGTTAGGTGGACCAGCAAAGACCTCATCTATATAACCTAAACCGTGCAAGAAAGCAGGAAGAAGCAACAACAACCTAGCCAGTCACCTAGAGAGGTTTGCTGCCTTTCTGGAGCCAGGATCTGGGATGCTGTGGAGGCACTACAGGAACTCATTCAACTGCCTACTAACCCCTGCTGTTATTGCATGTGGGCACATACGGTGTAGCCTGGAGAAACCTGAAAAGGAATAAAAGAGACTACAGAGCTCCATGGACAGTAATGAAGGGCATGGGGGCTCTGCTGGTGTTTTCCTCTGTCCTGCTGGTGAGGGTCAAGGGTACAAGGAGGACACTAATAGCAAAAGTTAGTAATTGGGTGCAGAACTGGTGCACCCAATTACTGACTTTTCAGTAATTTGACTTTTTGGATTCTATGATCACGGGACCCTGTCTGCAGATCAGCGTCTGCTTGGGAGATATAGGATCTACCTCACTATGCAGGTCAAAGCTATTTTCACACACAGGATGGATGCGCTCACAAGGACACCTTTAAACTAGAAATGATGGGGAAGGGAAAGGGTAATAAGCAGTCCTGTGAGGGAGTGACAGATATTGCTGAGTGAAGGGCATGGTCAGGTGATACTTAAGTAAACTGTACATGCATAATACCATGGGCCTTTATGGTGTGCACCCATAGGTGCTGAGAAAGGTGGCAGGTGCCCATGTGAAGTCACTCTTGATAAATTTTGATTGACCATGGTAATCGGGAGCGATCAGATACTGGGTCCAGTTCTGTTCAGAATCTTCATTAATGATCTGGATGATGGGTCAGAGTACAGCCTAGCAAGTTTGCTGACAACACAAAACCGGGAGGTATGGCTGATATACCAGAGGGTCATGTTGTCATCTGGAGGGACCTCGATGGGCTGTGGAAATGAGCTTCATGAAACCTCATGAAGGTTTGAAGAAATTTAAGGCTGTGAAACCCAGGGTATATTTTTACTAATCATTTTGGTGTGGCCTTGACTTAGCTTTCCTGAAAAATTATTGAGCTGTGAGAGAGTAAGTGAAAGCCATGCAAGATCAGTAGAAATAAAGATAGAAAACAAATATCTGGTCTTATGACAGTTAGAAATTTAAGAGAAAATTGTTGGAAAACAACATATAAAGCACAGAGTAAAAAAAGCAAAGGGTTGCATGATAAGTGATGCCTGGATAACATCAACCCAAAGAGATTCTATCAGCACAGAGAGCTGGACTCAGCAGAACACAGTCTGTTCCTTCTGTCCCCAACACCTCTCTGAGCATGGCATGAATCAGCCTCTAGAGGTGCTTGCCAGACTAGAAAGTTTGAGTATCTACCATTTAGGCGACCAAATTTACATGAGATTAATCTTACCATGTGTGCAGATGTACTGGAAATTACAGATCTAGCCAGCATCTTTATTATGCTGCACATTTTTACACTTACCCGTCAAACGCTGGATTGCTGCCAGTCAGGGTAATTCTCCTATTCAATTTACACCTTCAGGAGACCAATGTAAAATGGTATTATGATACAGTGATAGTTTAATCTTAGCCATCACAAGTTAAGTAAGCAGCACACTACTGTTTATGTTGATCTGTTGATAAAACATAGATCATATGCTATTATTGATGTAGCTCTGCTTCAAGTACAAGTTCAGTTACACCATGCTGCTCATCACATGTGGGAATCTCTTGGCAATAGAACTTGCTCCAGGTTTGCTTCATGAAAAATGTGATACTCTGTCTAGTTTCAGTTAGTACAACATTACACTCTGATTAAAGAAGTAAAAACAGACCCTGGCCCATGTTCCACAAATTGCAACTGTCTGCTTCTTAGGCCTCAAAAGCTACATCTGTCCAAGTTAAAACAATGGACAAGGACTGTTCTCTGGCATTGCATGCAGTATAGCACAACACATTTTGTGTCCATATGGCTACACTATTTTTCCCTAAAAAAAAATAATAAACTAATTAATCTGTATTCCCTAATAGAAACAGTTCCTGACCTGTTCCTGAACCATGCCAGGGCTCTGTCTGGGGGAATACTAGCTGGCATGGGCCAAAACCATGCCAACAAGCATGCCAGTATTGCACAATACAGGCTATTGTAGGACAGCTCTCACCCTATGCCCCAGTCTTGTTTAGTTTAGTTACTAGTGTAGACATAGCCAAAATAGCCAGAATATAAGGCAGTGATTTTCCCTGAAATCAAAAGCTGAAAAATTCAACTCAGCCTCTGTTTGTAGACCACATTATGTGCAGGATCTTTAACATCCCCTAGCAACAGACACTAAAAGGCTGGTTGAAACTTAGAAGTAAAAGTAGCAACTTGCACTGGTGGGGAGAAAGTAGGCAATGCCAAAACATTTCTATCCCCCAAGGCCAATGAAGAAGTCCTTCATAGCATGAGCTCTGGGCAGGCACACTAGGCTTGTCAGCCACTGAAGAGTAGACTTGGGGCTCCTCAAGGCCCCACAAAAGAGCAAAAAAAATGATTTTTTTTTTGTTTGTTTTTAGTTCCATCCTCGTTAAACACAGATGCCCTTGCATATTGGGCAATACTGTGTAGCTAAGACCATGGAGGACACTTTGCAGCTATATATAATGTGAAAACATACCCAACACTGAATGATGCTAATGGGAAACTCACAGTCAGAAAATACCAGTAGGACAGCACCACAGGCAATAGAAAGATCCTCAGGCAGAAAAAGACACAAGACCTGATGCCCAGCAGCCAATGGGACAAAGTCCAAACTAGTAGATATGATGTTAATAATACACACAGTGATAATATAAAGGAGATGCAAGTCCTTCCGTTTGTTTCCACACTTTAAAAGAGAAGGATTAGATGACAATGTCTAATATACTTTTAATGGTTTATATGCCTTTTGTAAATGTCTCTTACACATACATTATTTAGCTAGCTATGAAAATTAGCTCCTCCACTGAACCCAATGAAGCAGACTGTGAAAGAAACTGGGGCCCTGAAGGCAGTACCTTCATTTAGCAAAGGAAAACAACAATATCCACTCTGCATTTGAAGACCTCCAATGAGCATCATGTTTGGTAATGGTAAACATTTTGGAGGCTTTGAACAGTCAGGGATTACTTTGCTATCCAAACTAAATAATCATAAACCACACTTTCTGAAAACAAAACTGATATAACAAACAGAAGAGAGTAATTCATCAAGTGCCACATACTTGGATGGTTCCCTTCTTCCACCTCAGAGAAAAGCTGAAATTCAGGACTTGAAGGTTACTTTCTTCTTGCTGCAAATCTTCCAGCTGGTGTCACATTTCTTACTGGAAATCAAACCTTCACAAACCACCTACCAGTGCATTGCAACATTGTTCACTGTATTTCATCTAATTTAGGCAATGATTATTTTAGACTGGGTAATGATATAATATCATCATCTATTCTCCTTCATAACTTTAAAGCCTAAAAGCCAAACTGCACAGAAGGTAAGAAATCTCAAATCTGTTACATTCCTCAACATTCATGTGACTAGACAGCCAGGTCTATTGAAACAATTCATCTCACACTATGGAAACGGTGGCATTATGAGCTGCATCCTTATTAAACAGCAGAGAATCTTTTTATAATTATGGGAATTAGTTGCTGGAGATAGAATAAACTGCCAAACACAGTACCAAAAATAGTGATATTACCTATTGATTTTGAATGGCATTGGCTGTTGTTTATGAACGTAAAATAATCTTGCCCATCTGTATTAAAATGTCCATGCGTATCACTATCACTTAGGTACAGTAGCAAAGCAGCATTACTGAAGTCACAAGTTCAGACCTTCTTGCAGACAACACCACTGCCCTCAGCAAGAAACACTTTATAATTGGGATGCAGAAGCCAAAGGCAAAGATTTATTTCAAGCTCTATTCATAGAATCATAGAACAGTTAGGGTTGGAAAGGACCTTAAGATCATGTAGTTCCAACCCCCCTGCCATGGGCAGTGACAACTCCCACTAAACCATTCCTGTAGCTATTGCTTATAGAGCCCAACCTGCCTGGACCAATAACAGTCCAAAGATCTTATGTAGGCTTTGACTTCAAGCTTCATCATAAAAGTCAGAATGGCAGGAGAGAGACTTTGAATTCACAGAGGATTCAATACATGTGGAATCTAGCTATATATACACTCTGTGTACACAGGGAAAGCTGAACCCAGCCCCAAAACTATTTTTGTTTGTTTTAAAACCACAGTGCAACTTAAACCCCAATATACAATTTACAGCACTATTTCCATGACCTGAGTTTTGGTTGTCTGAAACATCTTTTTTTCCCAAAACTGGATCATGTTCTCTATTTTCTATTAATTACTTTGAAAGTATCTCAGCTGTTTTTAAATGCATAATTATCAGCTTCTCTTAGAGGTTTGGTCAATATGAACTGTAGCACATACTAGTTATTATCAGTTCATATACCAAAAATGCAGGGCAAGCTAATGATGATGATGAATCTCAGGCAAGTTTTGTGTTTGCTGTTTCTTCTCCCCAGATGGCTCACCCAGGTCTAAATCTTACAAATACATAATACCAGTCCTTAGAGTAAACATATTGTAACTCAATTTTCTCCCTCCAAGCAAGCAACCAGATGAACGGCCTTGGTGGATTATTCTTTAACAGAAACACTCATAAGGGGTCTGCGATAAGCAGGCCAATTGAAATGGAGTAGTGCACTGTTTAAAATCATCTAAACATTTTCCCTTAACATGAAACATTCGAAAATGTATAGCTCAGTGTTTGATGAAACACAGTACCCTGTTGTCTATAGCCCAGTTCTAGCCCCTTCTTTAAATGTAATCTTTTATCAAAGTAACATGTGTTTTCAATAAATTCACATGTGGATGCAGTTATCCCAGGAAAACTGATTCACGAGTATTTTAGAGGCTCCTCTATCTTTTGGGCCCACCTAAAGTTTCTTTCCATTTTTAAAAATATTTTTTTAGCAAGCATACAAAGGGAAATAATCAGTTTTGCTTGCTTACAACACAACCGCCCTGCTCTGAGTCATGAGTACAGCATTGTTCAAAGGAACAGCTGGTACCAACTCCAAAAGTTTAAGCGTTCCCTTACAAACAAAAAACTGTTGAGTCTGTTAGCCATCAGCTCCCACAGGTATTGATTCAAGGCTACAGTTCTGCCGATCCCTGCCATGGCTAAAAAGATTAGTTGCAAGGTTTTTGGAAAAGAGCATTTTCATGCACAAGCAAACATACAACTGTTCCTTTCTTGTCTGCTACTCTCCATGATTATTGTACATTTTTTAACCTTTTTCAACCACATACAGGGCAATCACACTTTCATAGCAACAACGGAGCTTTAAGAAGTTGTTTCTGCAGAAATGGATTTAGAAATATAGTTTTGTCCTCAGGAATTTACATCAACACACAACTTTGCTGTAAATCGGACTCAATTCTGCCACCTTTTTTACCAGGAAACACAAATTTAGGAGTAGGATCTGTTTAAAATATATTCTCAGGAACTGAACTCCTATTCTGCCAGATTTTCAAAGCAAGCTTAATACAGGTCACCTCCTCATTTTCAGGAGTCTAATTTTATTGCTCCCTCCAAGCCATGCCAGAGAAGGGATCTCTAAAAAGCACTTTAACCACTTTGGGGACTGTGCTTAGATTGTGCTTTCAAAGAATTTCTGCTAATGACCAAATGATAAACTTTGAACCTATTTCATCTTTTCCTAGGACATCCCTTTGACAGCCAGTTTTCAAACACAATTTTCATTCAGTTATGGTTCATACTGCCTTCATTCATATCAGCACCCGTCTTGTCCTGGGATATACAGGTATTTCCCAAGACCCCTTTCAAGCAAAGCAGTTTAAATACCCATCCCCCTATAGGCTGTGGAATGGTGGTTTGAGCCTACATAGCAAAGTAATCTAATTCCAAAATTCAGCACAGGAGCCTCCAGCACTAGAGAGAAATTAAACAGAAAATGGGGATTTAGACCCCGAGCTTACATGGCCTGGATTTGGTGTGAACAGAATACTTCCTCTGTAGCTGAAAAACAGAAGCTGTAAGAGACAGGGAACATTATGAAAGATTTTGAGATCCAGCCCCCTTGCTGCAAATGGGGATATTTCCTAGAGAAATTGGAAGGAGTAAAGTGCTGGTAAATACAGGACAAATCTTTTCAGATTCTTTCAGAGCTGTACTTGCAGAATCTCTTTGGACTTGAAGTATTCTTAGGTCATTGTCTGGCCATCCTGCTATAAATAGCCAATAAATAAATGGAAAGAAATTTCAAATGTGCATTTGTCATATGTCAGTCTTGGGATCATCCAGACCCTTTCTAGTCAGTGGGGAGAATACTCCTTCATTACCATAAGTTCCAATGCCAAGCCAAGTGCTGCCTCTCACACACTGTGGAGCACAGAGATATACTGCCTGGACGTGCCACTGGCCAGGTGTGGGGATGACAGCAGGACACCATGTCATTCATTCCCAGAGCACCACGATGCAGAGCACCTCGTCACTGCATTTTCCTGGCTGTTCAGCAGCTTGTGCAAAACCCAGGTGTGGTCTCAACACCATGTTGATCTGTGTGGTACAGGTAGAGGAACAAAGTATAACTATCCTTCCAGGGATTTGAGTTTCCAAAATCCACAGCATCCTCACTTACCTCTTCTCTGAGCAAATCATGCCAGAGGCTGAGGATCATCAGAACTTAAGCTGTACCAACTATGACCATGGGGATTCACAAGTGATAGGAAATGGGTTCAGACTAACAGTCTGAGCATTCTGGGCTAGATCAGGAAGAAGTTTAAATACATATTTACATCTAATTCATGTGAGATGGATGGAACAAAAATTGTTGTGTAAGGCATGTACTTCATCAAGGACAGTGTTTGCACCTTAGAGGAGCAGGCTTTATATAGCAAAGCCTTGCTCCCAAAGTCGCAGATGTACCTTAGAGTAAGAAACAGAGCAAACACGGCACAATGGCAGGGCCAGGGTCAAAATATGGGGGCAATCCCTTCAGAATAAGATAAAAGGACTTGGAAACCATGCTGCTCCCACAGGGCTGGAGCCAAAGAGGGCTGTCAGCACATCATCAGCCCACTAGAAATGGTTGTGATGTCTTCTGAAAACACAACCACCAACCATGACTCCAGGAACTCACTTTCTCAAAATTACATGCAAACGATAAGGATGCCTCAGAACAGCCGTGGTACTAATAGAGACTAATAGAGACTAGCAGTTAAAGAAAATGTAAAATTATTATGAACTAACATTCCTGACTCTGCCATGAACAAAAATTAGACCTCGAGAACTTCTTCAGCTGTCCAAGCCTGTGCCTAGACTGTTGAGAAAATTCTAACCTTTTGAAATACAGGTGTTACCTTAAAATGTGCCTGACCAAATTAGTCTGACCGAATCCAACTTCAGCTAAGTGCATTTGTATGAAAAATGAATGCAGACTGGTTTGATAAAATTAATGGGCAGAAAGATGCAGTTCCTCTTGAGGAATGATAGTACTAGAAACACTGAATGTCCTCATCTGTAGTTATTTGTAATCTCTGCTTCCTCTTACTCCAAGAAAGCCCCACTCTGTTCAAAGGTAAAATTTCTATACAATTGTATTTATGACACAAAATTCAGAAGGTGCAACTTTAGTCTGCCTATTACAAAGGGTAATAAGAACAAGCTATCTAACAGTAACCCTGAGATCTATTTGAAACCAACTCCCAAAGCTTGTGCTTTCAAACTTCAGCATCATAATATAAATTCATTTTGCCTGAAATTTAAAAGGTTTATAACCACTGTGGTTATTTGGTGCAGTAAATCTTCACAATAAATTTATTTACAGCCATATACAACTTAGTTACTCCAGCGTAAATCCAGAATGCTTCCAGGGAATCACAAATTTCATAGATGTGGATGGAGATAAAAAATGGTAGGATTTCAGTAGAAGTGCTGTGGTTTTTACACTGAAATAACAAAGCAGAGTCTGGTCTGGAGAACACAATTCCCATGGAAATCTTCATGACAAATTCAGAAGGGGTATAGGTTACATGTTAAGTATAGGCTGATCAGAAATGGTATAAGTGCTGAAGTAGCAGTAAGCAGGATCTTGGACTAATTTATCCCCCAGTGACTGCAAAAAAAAGGGGGCAATGTACATGTTGAGGAACACAAAGTAGAAACTAAAATGAGAAATGAAGAGAAAGCAAGCCATTCTGCTCTCTTGGCTGAAATTCCTTATTCCTCAGATGAGGAGCTATTGACTTCATTACAGAGACTGACCTTTTACTCATTCTATGCTATTCAGCAGCAATGGTGGTATATGAAGGGAAACTGCTGCCTAACACAGTAAAAACAGCTTGACTGTCTCAGTGTCCTATTACTCTCCACATACTAGAAGCAATCAGAGGGTAGGACTTTCTGGCAGGGATTTCAGCTGCAAGAATAACTCACCCTCTGGGGAGAAAAATAAAAAAAACTTATGTAAACCTTTATCAAGGGCAATACTTCCAAAAATGGGGAAGATCATCTAAATGTGAACATGTCTACTTGTAAGGGAAGATCAGAAGGACAGAAAACTGGAAGAATATTGTGTGGTCTCACCAGTAATTTATTTCTTACGGGGAAAGTCGGGTGAACTCTCCCCCTTCCTTTCTGTCTCAGCCATGTCTGGTTCTCTGGTTTGAAATTCAGTTCAGTACCTCCCAGACAGGGAATATGATTTCCTCCCTTCTTTATAGGTTTCTCTGGTTTGCGTTACCGTTCAATAAATATATTACAAAATGTTGCTTGCCTCTGTCCGCAGCTTTTGAGCTGTTGCAGTAGTCCTCAAGATATCACAAATGAAATGACTGGATCCCACACCAAACTCATCAGGGCACAATGGGGGTGAGAAATATCAAGCAACCCCGTTGCATCTGGTGCTCACTGTTTATGCATTTCAACAACTCATGCTCCTTTGTGCTAATACCTTCTGGAAAAGCCTCAGTGAGGAAGAGTCTGTCCAGTTAACTGCAAGGACCAGCACTGTTCTCCTAGCCAGCCTGGCAACAAACACTGCTTGAGAAACTTTAAGGTACACAGACATGTTTTTGATTTGGTGACCTTCCTCTTTAGCAGGAACTTCTTCTGATGTCAGTCAAGGTAAATGACCAGAACCTAGAATGAAATCTAAGTACTGCATGCGTTACTTGTGTCCAAGATCAGCAGTGAATTCAAAGCAGTGTAGCTTAGAAAAAAAAAAGCATAGCTTCACATAGCAATATACTTTTAAGCTTAAACATATTCTGCAGAAGCAAATTAAAAATAAAAATAAATCAATTTAGTATTTATTGTCAGGAGGCACTTAGGAGAAGCACTCACAAACTGAGCAACTGCTGAACCAATTTGACTGAGACATGGACATCAGCTCACCCCCTAAGTCACACACACACAAACAATAAAGTGTCCCCTGCAGCAACATTCCCCTACTGTGTTTGTATTTCCATCACAGTACAGATATTCTGGGGCCAGGACCATGTGCGCCAGTGGAAACACTCCTGACTCTGAAAGCAGCATAAGCACATCAGAGGGAAATTGTTGATGGCAGGGCTATGAGCAGGAAGCCATGTTTCTCAGCTCTCATGCACACACACGTTTTGTGCCTTTGCATGGGGACTCACAGGGCCAAGGCAGCAAGGACAATGCAAACGTGTAGATATGGTTCTTCAGCATTTACCTCTCCTTCAGTTCTACAAATGGGCAGTAAATTTGGCATCAGCTCCACACAAAGATGGTGAAGTTAAAGCCTCCTGGTTGTAAACTATGGTGTCCTGGGTTCAGCAGTAGCAGTCATTTTTCACCTTCCTAGTAGCTGGTGCAGTGACGTTTTTGACTTTCAGCCTGGGAACAGCGATGATAACACAGATGTTTTCAGTTGTGGGTCAGTAATGTTTGGTTTGACCAAGGGCTTTCTGAGCCTCATGCTCTGCCAGGGGGGAGGAGAAGCTGGGATGAAGCAGAGACAGGACACCTGATCCAAACTGACCAAAGAGGTATTCCATACCACAGCACGTCATGCCCACTATATAA
>JANRGW010024845.1:1306-28854 GCA_024733675.1 Psilopsiagon aymara | reverse complement strand
TACCTCTTTGGCTAGTTTGGGTCAGGTGTCCTGTCTCTGCTTCCTCCCGGCTTCCCCTCCTCCCTGGCAGAGCATGACTCAGAAAGTCCTTGGTCAGAGTAAACATTACTGAGCAGCAACTGGAAACATTGGTGTTATCAGTGCTTTTCCCAGGCTGAAAATCAAAACCGCGGCACTGCACCAGTTACTAAGAAGGAGAAAAAATGACTGCTACTGCTGAACCCAGGACGCTGAAGAATTCCACTCTTTGAATAATGGATACACAGCAGTCATTGTGAGAGTCTGTGTCTGAACTGCTGTGTATCTGTTATTATTTTCTTCTTTTTTTCTTACATTCAGGAATGCTACTCCTTGTCCATTCAGAAACCTGTAAAAATTGTTTGATATTGCAGAGGTAGAATGCTTTTATTTTAGTGATGCTTTCATCAGAGTATTTAGTAGTCTGCCTGTTATTGTGAGAGAGGCCAATTTTAATTTTCTTTCTTTAAAATTAATTGAAAGCTCTTAATATGAGTGCTGTTAAAAGGGTGTTTTGAAGCTTGGACCATGCTGGCAGTTTTTGTGACTTCTCTCAGAAACTGAAGAAATTCCAATCTAGTTGTACATACCTGTAGCTTCAAGTACTGATGTCAGAGAACTGTGTCATAAGTTGTTCTCTCCCCAAAGACCTGAAATTCAGTCAGGTTCTGCTCTGTAGAGTCTTGTTTACTGTAGTATGCAATATGCAAGTAAAAAGTATACTTTGAATATAAGGTATAAGATGGTAATGTAATGTGGGCCTACTGTCTGGAGTGTATCATGTCTAACATGCTTTTAGTAAGGGAATATTGATTGTTGCTTGTTTGGGGATTTTTTATTTTTTTTTTAGCTCCTTACTTGCATTTAAAGTTTGTATTTTTAACTGATTATAATTATTAGGCTCTAAATACCTAATATAGAAATTATTTCACTGCAAATGGGAGAATGTTATTCTTAAGAACATATTATTAAGCTATCATTCTGCTAAGTTACTGTATCTAAACAAAGGTAGATATAGAAAACTTCAAGAGATTTGTGACTATAGTGCTAGAGTAGCTGAAGCATCTGAAATGTGTTCATTCAGCATATATACTTGGAACTGAGATTACGTAGAAAATACTTGTTCCTGTTGTGATAATAAAATGGGAAGAGCCCTTGATTCTTGCTGCTAAGCTGTTCAGTGAAGAGTAAGGTTTGATTTTTCATGTAGACATACTAAAGCTTGTCAGAGAACATATTTTGATATTGTTTTGAAATGTTTCTCTTAAGACTTAGAATTGTTGCTATCATTTAATAATGCTGTGTGACCTTGTCTTTTTTCTTTTCTTTTTTTTTAAGTACAGCAATGAAAAAATAGTCCAAGCAAAGGCACTTTATAGAAGAATTAAACCTAGCAATAAGTGCGGCATTTTGTGCTTCAATGCAATCTGGGGAAAACTTTCTTGAAATTTGCAATATTTTCGTCAGTAAATGATGTCATAGATGAGGGGCATAAACAGTGTTTTCACAAAGCATGTGCAGAATTTTCTTTTTTGCACAAGGTGTTTAAATTCTCTATTCTTAATATGAAAAGTGCAGTGCAGACTCTGGAGTTTTGTTGTAGTAATTATTGGGCAAAAAGGACTGTGTGAATGCTTAAATCTGAAGAGGATCCTTCTACTAAAACTTGGCAGAAAATATATACCACTGTAAAAAATTTTGGGTGTTTGGGTTTTTTGGGGGGGTTGGGTTTTTTTGGGGTTTTTTTGGTTTGGTTTTTTTTTTTTTTTTTTTTTTTTTAAGAATTAAGGGAATATTTTATGAGGATTGTTTTAAGCTTATATAGGGTGTAGAAGAATTTGGCAGTTGTGAGTGCATTGCTATCTAACTCATTTTCATTCATTGATATTTTCTCACCATTTGGACGTAATGATTCCTATGATCAGGGATACTTGGACAAAAAAAGGTGAAGAACCCAGGCACATTAGTTTGATGTGATGGAACAAACTTTTGGTGTTGCATTGTTGAGATTCCTAACAGTTTTCAAGAACTTGAAAACCTTGTTGACTTTTGGAGAAGTAACAAAAATGCTTTTGAAGATTAGAGGAGGATTCATGACATCTCTGTTCCAAATCCAAAATGAAAGAGGCCTTTCTTTTAGACCTGTGTTCCAAATAGAATCTTTTCCTCCAGCTTAATGTTTTCAGAAGGTCCTGTATTCTGCTGTTACGCAAGAAGGAGTGATACTAAACTTAGCTGGTTATTGGCAGTGCAGATAATGAAAATATTTCTGAGAGTTAGTCTAAAATATATTATCACTGGAAAAAGTGAGATTTGGAATACTTATTGGAGATGTGTGAGATTTTGTGTGTGGTGCTTCAGAGCCCATTCCAAGTTGATCTGCTTGTATAAGCAATAGCAGCTTAATGATTTGGTAATTTGAAAATGTTTATATGAAATCCTGAAGAAATTGTAACGGAATGATACAGTTTGCAAATAAATGTGTAGATGTAGCAGAACAAGTGACATTGTTTCATGCAGGAAAGATTACATACTTGCATACTTAGAGGACTGGGCAGTTTCTTAGTGACTGCAATGGCTCAGTATAATATAAATTACCTTTAACTCTCTCACCTGCCTGTGAGAGAAGAGTTCACTAAAGTTGGTGAAACCATACTATTAGTATCATAATAGGCCCAAGCTGCCTAACTCTGTTGCACTATGCAAATGGAATTGAATATAGACTGGGGTTAGGTTTCTCAAGTGTTTTTATGTAACAGGAAGGATTAAATTAGTCAAATAACCATTAGAAAAAGTTCTTAGAATATAATGTTCATAGTATAATATGTATAATTATATGTAATACTTTATATGTTTAAGCATGTGCTCCTAGAATATTTTCAGGTGAAAATTGTGCAGCTTTCCTCCCAGCTGGCTTCTGTTCACCGTCCAGCGGCCTAAAGTTTCACATTTGATTAGTATCGAACGAGGTAAAGTAAACTTTAATCCTCAAGCATGACTTTCTTCTTATACATCCATTTTCTCTTAACTTTGTATTCCAGTAGCTCATAACACTACAATAATCTTTGATGTGATACTTGCTTTGTAATAAAAATCTGGACTTTGGCACTTTGAGAAAAGGTACAGCTTTGAACAACAACAACAAAAAAATAAAACAAAAGCAACAGGATTTTTTTGTAAATTGTCTATCTACAGTTAAAAATCTTGAATTTATCAATCAGCCAATTACATATACGTCAGCATTGTAGTTTTTGTGACAATTCAGGAATGATTGCAAATAGTATGAATCTGTACATTGTACTTTAGTTATATAAATGATGTTCATGTTGCCATGTTATGACTCAGCAGATACACAGACGGGAATAGGCTGGTTGTGGAAGTGTAAGTTGCTCTTCAGACTTAATAATGAAATTTCAGCTTTGTCTGTAAGACTTTGTTTTTATGTCTGTCATTGTATATTTTTTATTTAAGTACTTCAAATTACTGAATGTGGTCAACATTTCAGGCAAGAAGTAATGAACGCTTTTGAGAGTGTTTGCACAACGTGTTCAAGTATTGTGTTTAACAGTTTTATATCTTGGTCAACCTTAATTGAAAGTTCATTCCTCTTAAAGAATATGATACATTTGCTCCAGTACAGTATGCTCCAGATGCTATTTTGTCAAGGGTAGTTGCTGTAATGCTAAGTTTGAGAATTAAATTTTGATGAAGTGTGTGATTTAAAAATACTTTCAGTGCCTCTTTTCTGCAAATACAAAGTTACAAAGCTGTGAACATTTAGTATTATGCTAAAATAATCCCTAAAAAGTCAAGACTTTGTACAGTTCTTTGGAGTTTTAAATCATGAGAAAAATATGAGCACATTGCTGTATTCTTTAAAATATTTTTTCTTTTTTTTTTTTTAATGTATTTTAAAATTCAGTGGCGATGTGAGAGTTTATAGATGTGTATAGATGCACCTTAAATAGATTTCATAATATGAAGTTCAGCTTTGAAAGATGTTCTCAGCTGTAGTACATGCAAGAATGAGCTAAGTGTACATAAACATACATAGCTGTCATCCTTGTTAGTGACAATAAAATTGACTTATGCCATCTGAAATTCTTACATGATTTAGAATGTGTTAGAATAAGCAGGCAACTACTTTAATGTTACATGAAGACATACAAGAGCTAATTTTAAAAATATATTGATTTTGATTTTAGTATTCTATAGTTTTTGGTAGGTATATCTATATTCAATTTTATTAAATGTATCGGGTTTAGCATAACTTATTTTCATTTGAAAAAAAATTATTTAAAAAAATATGCAAGAGTGTCTGAAAAGATGTCTCAAGTTGTATTCTAGGAAAGGAATCAATATATGAGATAATATTAAAAAAAAAGTCATTCCTTAAGAATGGTGTGTAATTCCTAAGATGAATTGTTCAGTTTGTAAATGCAGCTAAACAGCGAATCGGTATATCAGGAAAACCTGCATTTACGGTCTGATGTATGGCTATCGTGGAATATTTTCCTGGTTTTCTGTTTCTGCTATTTTGAAATTAATTCTAAACTTTTGAATTGCAGTATTTCAACATACTCTGTTTGATATTAGACTTTGAGAATGGTATTTCTGTCTCTTTTGCTCTCTCTCCTTTTTCATTTGCAATGGTGTGTGCATGTGCACATGTGCATGCAAACATTCCCCTGCACCATCTCCCTGAATTTTTGATGCTTCCAGGTAGCAAGAGGACCATATACCAATTAAATGTAGCTATTATGAGACTGCAGTTAAATGTTGAAAACTGACTGAGAGCTTATGGATACCCCGTCTATACTGAACTAAGCCATCAGTTATGCTTAAAGGTGGTAGTGTGTCTGTGCCCTATGCGGGGCATTCTTAAAAATTAATAAGCTTTCAAAGTGTGTAAGTTACATAGTATGTTTTCCTTGTTTAGATGCATACTATTATTTAAAATAATTTACTTTTAAAGTGAGTTAAGCTAAGTCCCCCAAAGACTCCTTAAGTTCTTCCTGAGTGTTCACACAGAGATTTTATGTGAATTCACATTAAATTAATTTCCACCCCTGTATTCGGAACTACTTCTTAAGGAATGAAGGCGTGAGATTGTGCTTTGAGGTTTCTGAGTGGAAGACAGCAAAGTCCCAGATGGCATGTAGTCATCTGCAAGGTTCTGTGATCCATAGCTAGCCTGCAGAACCTTACCAAACAGGAGTTTTTTCAATTCAATGTAGTGTTATTATATCCATATATCTCAGGGATGTTTTCCATACTGTCTTTGATTACCTACAGCTGCCTTTGACAAGCATATCAAGGCTTAGAAAAATCACATACTCTGTTTGAAATTGTGATAATCAGTGATCTTGGAATACTTCACAATTATACAGTAAAACTTATATTTAAGGATTTTCCACTCCAGTAACTGCAGAAGCTGAATGTCCTGTTACTAATGTATATATTGTCAATCAGATACCTGCAAATATATTGTGGTTTAATTTGAAGTTTTGCAAATGAATGATAATCATTATTTAGACACAGATGACCTTAAGCTTCAATTTAAGTGTGCGTAAGAGTTTTCTGTTGCTCATGTAAGCCTCAAGGAGGATAGTAATTGGAAAGACAATTTCATTTAGAGATTGACATTTCATTTGATCTATTTTATTTCTTGGTCATAAAATGAACTCTTGTGGCAAAGCTCTGAAGCAAATGTAAAAAATAAAGCTAGTTTAACTGTTCTTCAGCTGCTTATATTTCAGATTTTTTACAAACCTGAAGTAAACAGCAAAATTTTAGGGATATTCTGCATTTTCTAAATGGGGTTATTCAAATTTTGTTGCAATTCACATGAATGGGCATATGTTGGCTCTTCCCTTTCCTTTCTTTGATAATATTTTGGCTGTTATATGCAATATTTCTTAAGTTAGACACCATAAAGGTGGTAAATAGTTCTGTGCAGTGATATGCTTAACAGTAACCTTTACAGATAATGTGATATTGTCTCTATGTCTTGTTTTGTTCAGCTTTCTCTGGCACTGATGAAGCCTAAGGCTGCTGTTTCTTTGAGTTGCTGATAATTTTTTATCTGATTAACTGACACATTTAGTTGAAATCAGACACAGCCCTTAGGCTGGGCATGAATTTAATTTAAAAAGTATCAAAGGTTTGCACTGTGTGCTGCTTAATCATCATGTTTATCAGACGAAGAAAAATTACCGGAAGGGCCATAGGGAGAGGGTTATCTTAAGGAGCAGTAACTTGGGAATTGATAATAACTCCAAGGTAATTTGCAGCTAACTTTCACATTCATTAATGTAGCATTTCCCACTAATGATTACAGTGCATGTAATATACTAATTAAATTGAAAACATTAGCACTAATATTTTTTTTTTGAACTCTGAGAGGGTCAGGTATAGACATTGAAATGAGAAATTAAAGAAAACTTATGTACCAATACTACTGCAATGAATATTCTACGTACTAGTAGAATACTTCTACCAGTATTGTGTGCTACAATGCATATGTAGACATTTCCTCAAATTATCATCACTATACTTAATTGAATTTCAGTCACTGAAACGCAAAAAAGGCGAAATTTAAATCACAGTGTGCTACCGTAAATTGCTCCTACATTTCTGTTTATATTTTACTTCAACTGTGAACCAGTGTATCAGTACATTGGTATTACAGAACTACCTTTGAAAACAGCATAACAGCAACCTTATTTATGGCACTGATGTTTTGGAGCCTTCAAAAGAGCATTTAAGTTTTATACCATTTTCTGATAGAAAATCCAACTAAAAGTAATTACAGTACATATAAAGCAGAATTTTTGAATGGTGTTATTCATTAAACTATTTACAAAATATATATAACTTCAAAACTATGAAGCTTTAAACATGTTCTACATTTTAGTACAGTTGCAGAGATCAATTTTCTGTTCCAATTTAGTCATGAAGATTACTGTTCAGGAATGTTATGAAAAGGAATAAATCAATGGTTATAACAAGATGTAATAATGATGTAATTTCACACAAGAAAAAAGCCACCGTTCCATATTAACTTTCCTTGTATATTTTTCTGTTCTCTGTTACTTTTTATATGATACCTAACATCTTTCCTTCAGTTTTCCCAAATTTACTTCCTTGGCTTTGGAGTTCAGTGCAGATCCTTAATACTTAGCCTGCAGATGTTAGCCTGCTCTGCCTATGCTCGGCCTGCTGTTTTTCGAACATGCTTTTTATGGTACCAAACCTGATCAGATTCCACATTTAAAAGTGAACTGTAGTACCCTAGGCCTGACACCATTGATTCTGGGATTGATTCTCTGCTAACAACAACCAGCTCTGAATGAAACGAAATGGTATCTGTTTGCAAGATGTCCAGTAAGTCAATACCAAACAGTGAATCCAGTGAAGAGCTAGTTTTCAGTTAGTACCCTGTATGCTTCAAGTACTGAGCTGAATACATTGTGTGGCAGGGCTTTATGTAAACTTTGTCCAGTTGAGGAATTTATGAAGGTTGTTAGAACGTAGTTGGTTTTTTTCTGTTCCACCTCATGCTTCATTCTTCTTCCCTTCAAATATTTTTGTAACTTGAATTTCTGCCATTCTAGCCTTGATTTGTCGAACCATACAGAGCAGGGGGTTGAATTTATTCCATTTCATGGTATGTAAGTATATTAACTAGTTTTCTCATTTCAAAGCATATATTAAGTGTGTTGCTGTTTCTCCTTGTGGAAGCTGCTGTCTGGACAGTGATGGAAGTTTATGTTTGCTCTTTACCATGAGAAGAACTAAATGAAAAGTGATGGTGGTGAATAGCTCCCTGTCAAAAGTCTTTCAACATGTAAGCTTACCACAGCTGAAAAGTAACACTATGTACTGCCACTTCAAAAGGTGATTAAAACTTATGTGTTATAAGAGGAAATAAAATAGAACAAGTACAAAATATTTTGTATATGATTATTTAAACTAGATTTAATGTAGCTTGTAAGCAAGCAGCTAATGACAGTCTTCTGTTCTAATGTCAAGATATAGTGCCTACATGTAATGTACATACGTATGTATGTACATATACATACGTATATGTACACACAGAGACATGCTTATATGTGTGTGTGCATATATATATAGGCATTCAAACACATGCACATCCACCCCATGTGTAACGAATGTGTGTAATTGAAGAAAAGCAACCACCCCTAACAAAGCCTATGAGTAATCTACTTGACATTTAAATTTCGAGTTTGGGCCATAGTTCCAACTGTTGTTTAACTATCTTGATGTGTTAAATGTGGTATATCATTTGTATGATTATGATACCTTGCATGAAGAAGTAGTAATGAAAAAGCATTTAAACCTTCAGTATGTCCAATACTAGGAGACTTTGGCACTGATTGCAGAAGTTCTTTACGGTTTTGGGTTTTATTTTGTTGCTGTTCTCTGGATCATAGGCTACATCTGCTTTACTCTTCCCTTGCCATCGCCCCTGAATCCCTGGTCTGCTTCATGGTCATATAAATGCAGATGTTTTCTGCAGTGTTTTTCTGCTTTTGTCTTCCCTTATTCCATTCTGTAGTTGAATACTGGTTTCCCTATAAAAGTGTTCAGTTTTATTACCATATATTGTTTTAGTCTCTGATAGTCTCGATATACTTCACAGCAGGAGTCTTGTATTTGCTTACAAAAGTGAGAAGCTTCAGCCATTCTGATTCTATGATTCCATTGCTAATGTATTAGTGTGAGCAGAAGGGAATAAAGGCTGCTTCATTCCTTCACACACAAAGATGTGTGATGACCTTGAAACATGAACAGCTAATATTTAATAAGTTAATGCTGGTTTGTGATGTCAGATCCTGTGCATGGACCACTTCATGATAATTACCTTTGAGGATATATTGCTTGTGATTTAATTGTTCACATAGGCAGAAACATAGGAGAAGTTTCTGGACATGTTGGGTGATGACTGAAGACTGTGATGGAGCACATTTTGAAGGAATTGTTAGGGTTATTTTTTGCATAAAAATAGAAGTAAAAAAGACTGAGCTGTCATGTTATGAGACTTAACTAAAAAGAACTTTGAAGATTGCAACTTAAGTACAATTTTAGCAGTACAGATGAACTGCATGTCAAAACTGCATGAAACAAAGGGATACATTTGGAAACATTTTAGATGTACTTGAAGATACAAGAAAGTTTCATGAATCATTTTATTAAATTTACTTAAAACTCACGTAACTGTTAACTTTAAGAAATGTAATTTTAGATGGGTGAGTTGAGTAAATTGAAATGTTTGTGATTTATCTTTATTCTGAAAAGAGCTTTGAAATGTTACACAGCTGAAATAGAAACAAATAATATTGTCTGGATAATAGTAGTAGCAATGATAATACTGGCAGTGGATAATGTACAAGTGGCAGATAATCTGAAAGTAATTTTTATCAGTTCTATTTCTTCTGGATATGTGATAAGCGTCCATCTGAAGCGTGTATGTTTTCACATTGTTTCATATTAAATGGTATATCCATTAATGACGTGTAGAAGTACACAAACTGTGAACAATAATACAATTTTCAGATTACTGTAGCTAGAAATTTTGATAAATACAGTGGCTCTTAAATCAGAAGTATAGATGGGTGTGAATAACTTAAAAATTTGGTTGGGCAAATATGAGGTGAGAATTAATGTAAAAAAAAAAGATAATAGATGTAGAAAGGAATATTCCAGACAGACATAAGCCAGGAAATTTTTCCCTTCTGTATAGTTATGAATAAAACACCTTCTGCATCATTCTGTTGGTAAGAAACAGAAAATGAACTTTAAATTCAGACCCATGGCAAGCAAAGCTTGCTGCAAGCTTCCCAGGATTGCTGTCTATTTGAGCAGGTCCAGAAGTTTAAGTCGTGCTGTGTAGTTCATGGTCAGCTTGGTTAAAAGACTTGATTAAAGTCTAGCTGGAACAAAATTTAGGAAAGAAAGTAAGGACAGCATGTTGATTGGGACTCAAGCAACTTAAAAATGCAAGAGCTCAGTGTATATTCTAATGTTACATTCTCACTGTGTTTACAAGAAAAAATGAAGTGCTATTGGCTTAGGTAATTGAAACGAAAAAGAAAGTATGTCTTAGAAAACTTTTCTGTAGCAGAGTTTTAAAAAGGTGATTTTAAGTTGCGCCTGAGTTTTCTTCTGATGGTAGAGTAAAAAGCCTGATCTCACACCCTCTTGTGCTGCCTATTGTGACAAATGCTAACAGTTTAATTAATCTTCGTAATTGTAAATACAATTATATAAGTACATAGTTGTATTTATACAAATAAATATTTGTAGGTGGGATAGATAACACTTCGGTTGTAGTGAAGAGTTGGAGGTAATTTTCAGGATGTCAGGAAAACCTTAGGATAAGCTATTAAATACGGTACTTTTGAGTTACCCTGGTTATTTCTTCTGTAAAATGGTACATGAGTCAAGTAGATGATTGTGTTAGAGTAATAACCATGTAGTAGGTCAGCTGCACTACTCTCTTCCGTTCAAGCCATTTCTGTTCTACATTCCAGCCCATTTAGTTCCGCATATTGGACGCAAGGAAAGAGATTTATTCTTGGTTGATTCTGCTAGTAGACATTCTGAATCTCTATTGCTTAGGCCAGCATATACTGCTGTTGGTAATATTTCATGTCTTTTTTTCAGGACAAAGAAGGAGTAGAGGGTGTATCTGTGGGAGCCATTCTTTCTGACTACCAGAGAGTCCGAGTTGAAGATGTGTAAGAAAATATTAACCCTAATTAATATACACATTCTGGAAAGTACTTTTCTTTCTTGATTGTTCTCTAACTCACATTCTGGAGCAGAGACAGTTGCTTATTTTCTCATGTTCTGTGATACCTAATCTTTTCAATTTGTTAATCTAAGTGTCTTTCCCCTCACCCCCATGGCCCATGTATTCATTACTAAAAATCCAGTAAAGTCTATACTGGATTTTTTGATTGTTATTCAGGTCTGTTAATGGATCCGTTGAAAATACTTAGAGTTTTGAAATGAACATAGTAGAATATGTTCAGATCTCCAATTTCAACAATTCACTTGAAATCTCAATTTAGAAAGCTTAATTAATCAGGAACTTTCATTTGTTATTTCTGCTGTGCACATTTTTTAAGTATAGATGAATTGTGATACCTTTGAGAGTCTTAATTTAACAAAAAGAATTATGTAATGAGAATTGTGTGTGCTATGTAGGCCTAGATTTGACTTGAGTATTGAAAAATATTTTCACTATATGTCTCATAAAATACAAAACTACCTTGTGTTTAAAAATTAATTATAATTTCATTAGTTCATTAATTACTTGATGGAAAAAGTAAATTTATGGAATCCTTTATGAACTGTAAGATTGGTGAAATTAATTCTGTGCCAACTTGACTCACATCATAAGGTTAAACAGAATGTGTATTTTCTTTGTGTACTTTACATAGGTAAATTGTTTTCTGAAATAGCTCCTTTCTTCTTTTGCCTTACACTTTAAACATTTAATGACTGTCTGATCATGTTACTAGGTATTTTAGAAAATATTGCTTTTGTTGATAGTGAGTTTCAGATCTTTTACCTCAGCCAAAAGATTGTCAGGATATCACAATATTTCAAACAGACCTGATTAATTCCAATGTCACTCAGTGGTAAAATAAATTTTAGATTGACCTTTAGCTTTACCCTTTGCAATAAAGTTGTTTCACATAAACCATCCCAGATATAATTTGTTAGTCACCTAGCTACTTTCAGAGTTGCTAAAAATTTCTGTTAATTTCACAATTTAGTGCTCAGTTAAAATATATGGAAGTTATAATAAAACCAATCAGATTATATGGGTGCTAACTATGGATTTACATGTCAACTTTAAGCATCCATCTAACACAGAGAAGAAAGCTCATATGCCAACCAACAAGCTAATTGTCAAATCAATGTAATTTTTGAGTGATCTGCACCAGTCGCATATTTGAAAGTTTTTCGGGAACTAGGTATTACACATTTTATCACCAATTGGTGGTACTTCACAATTTGCAGGAGCATTACCTATAATAGTGATTCTCTAATTTGATAAACCATCAAATGCTGCGTATCAGATGCTAAATATGAAGCTTATAAAAATAATTAAATTTACATTAACAAGTTGTTAATTTCTATCAAAAGCTCTACATTTTCCTGAATAATTCTTTTCCTTGACTGTTGATCCAAATCACAGGTTTATTTAGTGTAACAAATTCAGCATATTGGACTAGTGGCATGAACCTCATTTATCGCCTTGCCTTAGCTCTGTTCATAAAAAGTAATCACTTCCAAAGATATTAAGTGATTTGCATCCCTGAAGATTTTCTCATGGTTTATTTATCTTCCCATGCAAATCTGTTTACACTAGTGAGTTACATCTCGCTTACATAAATAATTTATAGTTAGAACAGGTTTTTTCCTTATATTAGACTTAACATATATACTGAAATCTAGGAATAGTAATTGAAATTGTAGAATAAAAATTATCTAAAGGTAGGAAATGAGAGAAATTAATTTTCTTTCATTTTATGAATCATGCTGTGTAAAAGCATAATGCTTGGCTTTATCCATTTTTTTTTGTTTGTTTTTAAGTTGCAGAAGGCTTAATCTTCAGCCTTTAGCTTACCTTTGGCGTCAGAACCAGGAAATACTGCTTAAAGAAATGATATCATCTAACATTCAAGCCATAATCATAAAAGTGGCAGCTTTTGGTACGTATTAAGTTTCTGTGTAATATTGTCTACTGAAACTTCCCATGGACAAATCCACAGTGTAACAGAGAAGAAAAGAAATTCTGGTCTGTATTTTAGGATATGAAATGTTAATCTGAAGAAAATAATAAAAAAAAAAAAAACCAACCAAAAACCAACCAACCAACCACCACCACCAACAAAAAACAACACACAAAAAAAACCCCTTGGAAAAGTACTAGGTAAGTCAAGATGTCTGACTAACCAAGTTACCTGTATGCAGTTCATTCTTAGGGAAGACATGGAAAAAGTAGAAAGTAATTCTTCCTGGCTAGTTGTTATATTCCTCTTGTAATGTGTTTGTTCAAGTTTTGTTTTGATTTGCAGTAAAGATGCATGCATAATTCAGTGGTTCACAGTATTGTCATTTACAGATGATGCAGACTGGTGGCTAGAAAATATTATAAAGTGACTGTGAAAGTTTTAATAGAAATACAGCAAATTAACATCAAACAAGATGTAATTATATGAGACCAAAGCATTTTGTGTAATGACAGTCTTTTGAGTTGGTAAAGCATATAGCAAACAGATATAGTTTATCATAGCCTTCAAACAAAAAAGTTGTTTTCGATGTAGTTGTTTTGTATACTGGAAAATCAACATGTCCTTTCATTGTCAAATGTGTAAAATGAGGTTTAAATAATGAAACAACATGAAAGATAATGTTTGTTGTTTGAATAAAAATATAAGGTAAAATTAAGTTTTATAGGAAGGCTTATTGAATGACCCTAAGAAGTGCATGAGAAACATGTATATTCATTTTGGGCCCCTATGCAGCTTTTCATTCAAGAGTTTTGAATGAGGTCTTAAGCATAAACTGTGACCAAAGGACCTTTTCTTTTTAGGTGTACTAAAGATTTGCAGTCCATTGTACCAAAGAATGGCTAGTATAATGCAAGAGCGTCAGTGATGTTGGTGATTTAAAGATACATGTTTGAAAAATAGTAGTATAATATTGCTTTAGAAGTCCGATGGCTGATTTATCTGGGCAACTTTCACATCACATTCCTAGTGTCCATCTTCTTTAAGGAATGCTTTATAACAAAGTAATTACTACTTAAAGATTAACAAAGAATTGGATTATAATCCGTTTAGACTGGATGAATTCAGTGACTTTTTTTTTCCCCATTAATTATTTTTTTTTATTTAGTTATTCATTCCTCTTTAGATGGTATACTTTCTAACTAGTTTTTATGTTATCCCTGTGAAGGTCTTGCTGTACTGTTCTATAGGATCTGCTAGGGCTGCTAGTGGGACTAGAATGATTAGAAATATTACATTCCCTCATTGACTTGTAGGTAACAAGCAATGTAATTTAATAGCATTTTCCTGAATATTAGAAGGCCAGTTATAAATTCAGAGGAGTGGAATGTTGTGTTTTCTACTATAAAGCACTTTTTTTTCTTATTTTTAACTGGAAAAAAAAAAAAAAAGAAATTCAAAGGAATAGTTTTCAGGCTGTGTAAAGTACATTTTAATATTTATGTTATTTTTCCATAAAATAAAATGCTTTCATTGCTTATGCTGACATGAAGAAAAAATAAGTTCACAAAGAGCATATAACATGCTTTTTCACATCAGAATTATTTTTTAAAGAAAATGTATGACTTAAATAATAGATAAAACTATTTCACAAGTAGGCATCATTGATGACCTGTCTTATGCCTGAAGCAAGATAAGCTTGGCTTTTGTGTTCTACAGTCTTAAAAAACTGAAAATGCACTAGTTAGTGCACAAAGAGTGCTTTGTGGGCTATTCATTGAAGGAGCGAATACCATAAGTACTTGTAGATAGCAATTAGATAGAAAATGACTCCAAGGTTGTTTTTTTTTCTTTTTATTTTTTTGGCTATAGGTAAAAGAAAGATCTTATCAGAGTCAATTTCTCACCTGCCTCAGGCAGACATAATTAGATGTAAGCAAATTTAATGGAGCTTTTGTGCTCTGGGGCCATTCTGTAATGCTTTAATAATTGCATACCTTATTAAAGTGGATTTAAGGTATGAAGGCTGTTTAACATATCAAGTGGCAAAGAAGATAAGATACAGTTTACCTTTTTGCCTCTTAGATTAATAATCAAAGCCAAAATGCCGTGAAAATATTTGAAATAGCAGATTTAAGAGTCTGAAGAGTAATGCATTAGATAGTGCATTGTACAGATGTTAATGAAAGAAGCAAATCTGTAACCTGAGCCTGACATTCATCAGCACTGACATACTTGTACACCTGCCTTGTACTGTTTTCCATTAACTGTGTGCCAGTATTGACAAGGTAAAAGCCTGTAATTTTATGTAGAAAACACATAATTATGAAAGTAAATGAGCGTTAGTTTAGTACATTTCCCCTAAATTACAAATTAATACCATAAACTTTGCCAGTGGGAAGAGTTTTCTATCTCAGAGAAGTGTGCTTTTCCAGATGAGATATGAATTGCTCTCACTTTACCCACAGAAGTATTGTTAGCAAGCCTTCTTCACATGCCTTCTGTTGATCTATAAGTAGATCTACTTGCTTTCCTTTAGTGGATTTCAGAGGCTTTCATAATGATGGAAAAAATTCCATGATCTAGCAGCAAACCTGAGCTATTAAAAAAAAAAAAAAAAGGCTGCTTATGCATATTTATATTCAGTGTCATTTTCTTGCTGCTGAAGATGCCTGTATGATGAATAATACTTTTATATTTGAAATATACCCCTCTGCAGTGGAAATCCTGGAAAATAACAGTAAGGTTACTCAGTAATACCTGAAATAAAAGCAGTTATTGATTGTTTCTGACATATGCATGCCTGAAATTCCAGTAATATCATTGCTTATGTAAGATGTGTATCATAGTACTGTGTAGTATGACAGAGATGATGTAATATAACACAATAATGTGGTTTTTATATCCTTGGCCTCTGAACACATTGTATAGATGAAAATACTAGTTAACTTTCAAAGTATGCATTTAACAGATTCAACTTTTCATCTGGTAACTTTTATTTACTGGTCTTACTTGTACTGCTGTTACTATGCATATTTCTTCTACTGCAGCACTCAGGTAGGAGTGAGAGGAGGGAAGGTTACATTTGGAAGCAATCTTTGGGTTCCTCACAGGATGGACCTCAGTAAAACCTGAGCATTAAATTTTATTTAGTTTACTTCTATAGTTAACTATACCTAAATCTTCAATTTCAGTTCTTTTCTTCAAAACTTAATAGCACTAGGACTGTTCAAAGTGTGGAAATACCAGAATTCTTTAACAGGGACAGAACAGTACATTTTTTATCGGTTATGATGCTGTAATGGTTGAATTTTCTAATTAAATAGACTAATAAATCATGCTGTAAAGTAATTCTACTCAAAATATTTCAGTAAACTGAAGTTAAAAACACTGAAAACAGAATTAGATTGTGAAAGCCCTACATATGTGGCTGTATGAAGCAAACCTGTAATAACTTCTGAGTCTCTGAAGTCTATCAAAAGTCCTGAGAGGAAGTTGACTGAGACAGTATTTTCAGTTAGCTGAATCATTTGCTGTATAGTCTTAGATTTGATTAAAAGCAGTTTAATGCTGTTATTAAGCAGTTTCATGATCTTTTTAAATCATGAACATAAGGATCTGTGTGAAAATATTGTCTCTTGATGAAAAAATACAAAATTTCTTCAAAGACTTACTGAGGTTTCTGTTCCTGAAAAGGCAGAGCTAAGTTTCTTTGAATCCTAGATGTAACTAGAACACAAATAACGTTGATGTTTAAAAAAAAAAATTAATCACAAGAGATTACAGATAACATTGCTGGTATGAGTAGTTTTAGAGCCTTTTACCTCTTCGTATCCTAAAATTTGATGACAACAGAATAACCTAGTTTAGAAAATATTTGATGCACTTCCGAGGAAGAAGGTAAACTGTGATCCTAAAGGAACATACTGCAACTGCTTGAGGATTAATGTTTTATAACTTTACCAATTATCTTGAAAAGAGTTACTATACCTTCAAATTCCACCCCTGTATAGTTCCTACATGAATAAATTACCTCGTCAGAAAAATAATAAATAAATATAAAGTAGGCTCATTATCATGTTGCATAAATTTAGCTCTTTTATACAATAAGTTAGGAGTGTAGTCACCTCAAATCTTTTAGAGGTGAAGTAATAGCACCTATGTGTTGCACTTTCCTTCATTTTTATATGAAAATTAAGCAGGTTTTAATTTTTTTTTTATGTTTTGGAATAGGAAATTTAAGGAATTGGATGAGTTCACCATTGTTACACAGCCTTTCATGTGTGAAAGTTAAGAATCAACTATGAACCTGTCAAGTTATGCTAACAGACAAAAAGTTCACTTCCTAGCTCTTCATAGAAATGGAAACTAAATATGACACTAAGAATAGTTTGCTTTAAGGCTTTTTAAGGTGTAGGTTTACACTGCATTAGTGTCTCTGTGGCAGGCATAGTTCTACATGAAGAGTATCTGGCATTCCTGTGCTCTGGCAGAGTAAACCTCCCTTACAAACTAATCCTTTTGTGTGCAAGCTTTTTGTGGACTATTAGAAACATACTTTTTGATTCTGCATAATTTAAGAAATAACATTTGATCCTGCTTCATGAAAATTGGTGATTTTTTATTGTTTAAATGTGTATATTTTTCTTTCTAAGTAAAGCAGAGGATTTTACCTTCAGAAATAGTCCTGCTTTCTCTGTTCCATTCTAAGATGAGTGGTTGCCTCTCTCCTTCATATTCTGCGTTTCCTCAAAATTTCTGAATTTCTGTACCTTAAAAGTCCCATCACCTCCTTATGCCATTTTCTTCCTGAAAAAGAAATTGAAAAGAGAAAGAGTCTAGATTTGGTACCAAAAAAACTTTGATCTTTCGTTGCCTCTTTTCTTATTTAAAGACCTAAATAGTTCTGCTTTTGGTAAGCGCTAGTTATGCCAGTAACCATGGTTTATTTTCGTTTATTCAGCAATTTACTATGAGTAGACCCAGAATTTTTTATAATAAAATACTTTCTTAAAAAACAAGACTATTTAAAAATTTTAAACATGTTTAAAGCATGTTTTTGTTAGTAAGATGAGGCTTTAGAATGTGGATTTTATTAGCTGAAAGCCATTCCATGAAAATGGAACTTGATTTTCTAATGGTCTTGATAAATGCAAGTAATATCAGGTAGTTACCCCTCAGGTGAGGGCTTTATGCTATACTAATACATGTGTATGAAGTGAACCATTAAATATAATTTTCTTTTGTGTAACTCAACACTAGTGAAATGCCTTTTAGTTATGTTCTTTGGTGCATTTTTTCACTACAGAACAAAGCCCTGATGAAGTCCTGAATCTCTTGATATTGCTAGAGTTCTCTATAGCACGTCTTCTGGCTGTGCAGATGAGGGCTCTGCAACCCAGAGGGTAACTGTAGGAAAGAGTATCTGCTGCTGTCAGTGGGTTTATTAGGAATTTTGGATGAAGTAAAAATTGTTTAGAAGTGATTGTGCCATTTGTGCTATCACTTATGATTGTACAGTAAAACTAGTCCACAAAACTGGAGGTGAGAGCACAATTTATTTTACTGATGACTGTTAAAAACAGCAGTGTCAAATATTTTGAGATGTTTCTGTCATCAGGTACTGGTATCTTAAAGAAACAAAACCCCACTTGCTCTATTGACAGCACATAATAAATTGATGTAGTTCAGTTGGGGAGTTAAAAAATGCATTGAACATAATGGGGCATAACATTCTACAGTGAACATTTTTTCATAGATGATGCAATTAAATAAAACAGGCATTAACTTCAAGGTCAGTCAGTAAAGTAATAAAAGTGAATATTTTAATTGAATTGTAATTGGTTTCCGTTGATACATGCAAGTAAAATAGATGTCAGTGCTGCAAATTATAGTTCCCTTCCTAATTAATTTCTTAATTCTACATACAGTCATCCAGGCCTTTGGACCTTGTTGTTGATTTATCCACCCATCCAGCTTTCTTCACATCTAGTTTCATGGAGGAAAAATCTGGAAGATGTGGTTAAATGGAATGTACTAAGAATTAACAATACATTGGTTTTGTTTTTAGTCTAAGTCATTTTAAGAACCTGCATCAATCTACTCATTGATTTAAAGAAAAATGTACAAAATAGAAGTATAGATTCATATTGACTGTTTTGTAGGTATAGTTATAGATACTTTATTACACTGATAGTAGCAGTAGACATACACTTTCATCTATACATGCATAGCATTAAGGATTTGAAGTATGGATTACTGGTTCTGCAAATTACAGGTTGCACTGGTTATTTATGAGAGTATCTATTTAGCAGAGTATTCATTAAACATACAAATCTATCGGAAACTAAAGGAAATAATATTTTTCAAAAGAAGACAAGCTTGCAAAAAACAGAATTCTACTGGGAAACAGAAAGGGTATATTGTATTCTCAGATTTTCATTCAGGTGCAATACTACTGAAGAGTTTAACCCTAATGTATGCATAGACAGTTATTTGTATTTTGTATGTTATTTTTATAATATTTTTTATATTATTATTTTATGTTCATTAGGGGACAGAACAGAAGGTACATCCTTGTTAATATCAAAAGTTGTGGAAGAAATAGCATGTTAGTGTTTCTGTCTCTGACAACTTTTTCCCTTCTTACATATTTGTAAAGTATCCCTTATCTTACATCTAGCAACATACATTTTAGTCTGCTAATGAAGAGCAATAAACTAATACCAAAAAAGAATAGAGGGAAGAAAAAGCCTCAGTCCTCTTTCACTTTAATAATTAATAATTTTTAAAGTGTTCCTCTAGATAGAGAATTTTTAATGTGCTTTAATGAAATATTTAAAAACTTTCTTAATGTTTTGAGATCTTATTCACTCTAACTTGTTTTAGTTTCACAGGAATTTAAATATACCAAGACAATCATTGTAAAAATTAAAAGGCATATCATTTGAACTCAGCAAAGAATTTTTATAATAGTGTACCATACATTTATATAATAGCTTTCATCATCAATGATCTAAAGTGCTTTGCAAGGTACATACTTTAGAAATCGCTTCTAAATGGAATCATTCTGGTGGCAGCTCTTTAATGATACCCATTATTGTATAAAGCAATAGAGTAGGAAAAAATAGGCAAGTATTGGAATCAGAGCAAAAAAACCCCAGACCACAAGAATTCAAAGTAGTACAAAATGTGATCACTGAAATTTTTCCACTGTTCCCTCACTTTCAGAAGTCATCATTTGTTTTTTCTCATTTACTTGGTATCTTAAGACCTTTTGACCACCGAGTGTCAAATCCAACTAGGATATTTGTTTGATTGAAGGTGGAAGTTGAAAGCTCTTGAAACAGTTGTTACTGAATGTTTTTTATCCCAGTACTAATTTCTGCCAATTATTTGATTTACTCCTGAGAAGTGACTATTTGACAGCCATGAGTTGCCAAAAGTCAAAGTCAAAAAGGTGAAACGGGAACACAGAAGGGCAAGTTCGAGGAATTATTAAATGTTAGTAGGGCATAATTTTTACCAAGAAGAATGAATCAAAATGTAGACATCATACTGACTATTTGTGGTACATCAGAAGGCACAAGACATTTTGTAAGTCTGAGTTTTCTTTATGTCTTCATCTTTCTGAATTCTTACCTATTTTCTGTGGGTCACACACACAGAGAATATGATTTAGCAAAAAAGTTTTTATTATGGGATACAATCTGTGGCACTTCCAGTAATTTCCAGGAACTATATGGAATTAACTTGTATTTTAATTCAGTAGGTATCCACAAAGGTGACTTCTGGCTGAGAGGCATAGTTCTGTGTAGTATTTTTATTACCATGGGCATACATGTTTACTTCACTGGTTATTTCTAAGAAAGGAAAACACTAGTTGACATGCAGTGGAAAGGTAATAGGCCTTATTTTTCCACAAACAGGGAAACCACTTGCCCAGAAGGTACAAGGAAAAATTCTGATGAAGCGTGTTTTGTTTTGTTTTGTTTTCCTGTGGGGGAAAAAAAAAAAAAAAAAAGTCCTTATTGATATTATAGCAGTAATTTATAAAAATATGTTGACACTTTGGTTTTTGTTTTTTTCTGTTTTCCAGGTTTAGATCCAGATAAGCATCTGGGAAAAACTCTGGATCAAATGATGCCTCATCTTTTGGAAGTGAGTATTACTTAAAACATCCTCATACAAGTAAAGTTGCAATTAAAAAGTAATATAGGAAAAATACGGTAAAATTTACTTAAATAATTACTTAGTTACTTTCAGAAATGAGGTGCTAACCCAAGGCTTATCTTTGTAGATTGAATATAAGCCTCTGATGTGCACTTATAACATGAAAAATGTTCTTTCTGGAGCACAAATGGTGCCGCTGAAAACAAACTAAAAGAAGCCTTAATGTTAAGGCTCAATGATAACTCGTATGTTAATATGATAAAGCTAAATAATTGCATGTGAGTTAGAGAAAATCACAGCAAGGAATGGTAGTGACAGAACCAGAGGTGACACAAAACTTCCCCATATACAACCCTGTCTGAACGTTTCAAACTGTTTTTACACAGCCAGACTGGATACTATAGAATCATAGAATAGTTAGGGTTGGAAAGGACCTTAAGATCATCTATTTCCAACCCCCCTGCCATGGGCAGGGACACCTCACACTAAACCATGCCACCCAAGGCTCTGTCCAACCTGGCCTTGAACACCGCCAGCAATGGAACATTCACAACTTCCCAGGGCAGCCCATTCCAGTGCCTCACCACCTTCACAGTAAAGTATTTCTTCCTCATATCTAATCTAACTTCCCCTGTTTAAATTTGAACCCATTACCCCTTGTCCTCTCACTGCAGTCCTTAATGAAGAGTCCCTCCCCAGCATCCCTATAGGCCCTCTTCAGATATTGGAAGGCTGCTCTGAGGTCTCCATGCAGCCTTCTCTTCTCCAGGCTGAACAGCCCAGCTTTCTCATCCTGACTTCATATGGGAGGTACTCCAGTCCCATGATCATCGTCATGGCCCTCCTCTGGACTTGTTCCAACATTTCCGTGTCCTTTTTGTGTTGAGGGCACCAGAACTGCACGCAATACTCCAAGTGAGGTCTCATGAGAGCAGAGCAGAGGGGAAGGATCACCTCCCTCGACCTGCTGGTTACACTCCTTTTGATGCAGCCCAGGATACGGCTGTCTTTCTGGTCTGTGAATGCACACTGAAACTGGCTCATGTCAAGTTTCTCACTGACCAACACCCCCAAGTCCTTCTCCACAGGGCTGCTCTCAATCTCTTCTCTGTCCAACCTGCAGCTGTGCCTGGGATTGCTCTGACTCAGGTTTAGGACTTAGCACTTGTCATGGTTAAACTTCATCAGGTTGGCATCAGGCCACCTCACAAGAGTGTCAAGGTCCCTCTGGATGGCATTCCTTCCCTTCAGCATATCGACCGAACCACCCAGCTTGGTGTCATCAGCAAACTTGCTTAGGGTACGCGCAATCCCACTGTCCATGTCACCAAAAAAGATGTTGAACAAGACCAGTCCCTGAGATCCCTGAGGGACACCACTCATTACTGGTCTCCAGCTGGACATTGAGCCATTGAACACAACTCTTTGAATGCGGCCGTCCAGCCAGTTCTTTATCCACTGAGTGGTCCATCTGTCAAATTCATGTCTCTCCAATTTAGAGACAAGGATGTCGTGTGGGACTGTGTCAAATGCTTTGCCCAAGTCCAGGTAGATGACATCAACTGCTCTACTCTGTCCATCAGTTCCGTAGCCCCATCATAGAAGGCCACCAGATTGGTCAGGCAGGATTTCCCCTTAGTGAAGCCATGCTGGCTGTCACTAAGCACCTTGTTGTTCTTCATGTGCCTCAGCATGCCTTCCGGGAGAATGTGCTCCATGATTTTGCCAGGCACAGAGGTGAGGCTGACTGGTCTGTTGTTCCCCAGCTCATCCATTTTCCCTTTCTTGAAAATGGGGGTTATATTTCCCTTTTTCCAGTCATCAGGAACTTTACCTGACTGACATGATTTTTCAAATATGATGGACAGTGGCTTAGCAACTTCATTTGCCAGCTCCTTCAGGACCCACAGATGGATTCCATTAGGTCCCATGGACTTGTATATATTCAGGTTCTTAAGATGGTCTCAGACCAGATCCTCTCCTACAGTGGACCCAGGGTCTTCATTCTCACTGTCTCTGAGTCTGCCTTCGAAGATATGGGTGGTGTGGTCTGAGCATTTGCCAGTTAAGTCCGAGGCAAAGAAGTCATTAAGAACCTCAGTCTTCTCCAAATCCAGGGTAGCCAGTTCTCCCGATAGCTTCTGGAGAGGGCCCACGTTGTCCCTCATCAGTCTTTCATTTGCAGTGCACCTATAGAAGCCCTTCCTGTTATTCTTAACATCCCTAGCCAAGTTTAATTCTAAGTGGGCCTTAGCCTTCCTAACCCGGTCCCTAGCTTCCCGGACAACATCCCTATGTTCTTCCCAGTCTGCCTGTCCTTGCTTCCACCTTTTATAAGCCTCTTTTTTCCTCTGAAGTTTCCTCAGCAGCTCCTTATCCGTCCAAGGAGGTCTCATGGCCCTCCTGCCACACTTCCTTCTAGTAGGGATGTATCGCTCTGGAGCTTCCAGCAGGTGGTCCTTGAATATCAACCAAGAGTCTTGGATTCCCGTGCCCTCTAGGGCTATATCCCATGGAACCTTACTGAGCAGGTTCCAGAGAAGGCCAAAATGTGCTCTCTTGAAGTCTCTGAGCTTGCTGCATGCTCTTTTCACTGTCCTGAGGATCTTGAATTCGACCATCTCATGATCGCTGCAATCAAGGCTGCCCTGGAGCATCACATTTCCAACCAGCTCTTCCCTGTTGGTGAGCACGTGGTCAAGCATGGCACCTCTCCTTGTCGGCTCTCTGCTCCTTCCACACAATCGAGGAACTTCCTTGATTGCTTGTGCCAGGCTGTACTGTCCCTCCAATAAATATCAGGGTGGTTAAGCCCCCAGTGAGAACAAGGTCCTGCGAGTGTTAGGCTATTCTTGTCTGTCTATCGAGTGCTTCATCCACTGAGTCCTCTTGGTCAGGTGGTTTGTAAAAGATCCCCACAGTAATGTCTCCTACCGCTGTTCTCCCTTTAACCCTGACCCACAAAGTCTCTGTTGACTGCTCACCTGTCCCCAGACAGAGTTCCATACTCTCCAGCCTATCCCTAACATAAATAGTGACTCCCCCTCCCAGCCTACCAGGCCTGTCTTTCCTAAAGAGCCTGTAACTTCCATTCCAGCACACCAGTCATAGGAGCCATCCCACTATGTTTCTGTGATGCCTATTATATTATACCCCTGTAAAGGTGCACACATCTCTAATTCCTCCTGTTCGTTCCCCGTGCTATGGGCATTTGTATAGGGTCTTTCAAAAATAGACTAAGGGGTTTATGCTTGAGGATGTACTTAATTCTGTGCAAAGGGTTATGTAGTCCTCAAAGCAGGGAGAATGCTTGTATGTGGAATGAATAGATTTATTTAAGGAAAAAATATTTAACTGTGTTGGGGGGAAATGCGGGAAAGAATCAGTTTTTGTACCTGAGTTTTCTTTTAGTTTGAGGGAGAAGAATCAAACATTATGCTAAGTACAGTGTAAGAATAACGGGTCAAAAAATGTTTTGCCTATATTTTCTGTGACAAAGCCAATTTACCACAGTTCCTTTCTTGTCCTTGAGCCTGTTTAAAAACCCATGATTATTTGCACATTTGGCTATTAGTAGTCTTGCTGTAACTTTTATCAGTGTAAGATGTCTGAATTTGCACAAAACAATTTCCTAAAAGTCTTTTTGTTGTTACTCTCGGTAGTTACCATTCAGCCTTACTTTGTAAGTGGCTTTTCTGGGACAATTAATGTCCTGGCAATCTTGTGCAAGAGAAAGAAAAAGTAACTAGAATTTGTTAGAAACTTTAAAAACCTCTTTTGCTGCTGAAAGGTAGTGTGTTTAAATGGAAATTATATCTTGAGTTTAACTTTTTAGTAGTCATTTATGTGGCTGGAGAGAAAAGGATAGATAATTGGTACTTGGCATAGTTGAAAAGGAAGAACGGAGCTCCATAACATTCAACTAGTCTTACACTTGAAGAGATTGTTGTTGGCCTGCTCTTAGCTTGAGGTTTGCTGCTTCTGCCTCAGAGCTGGAGAATCTGCCCAGAGATCCTTCCGCCTTGCTCTATCAACCAGTTGATGTGAAAAATCCACTTCATTATCCCCTTCTGTAAGTCTTGCTTCACTTAAATCTTCAGATAATCTCAACTGCAGCAAAGGTTTAAGAATACCGGGGAATGGAAGGAGAGGTATTTTTTCCTGTTCCAGAAAAAGGGAAGTAAGGAAAGTAGGGGAATGAATATCTTCCTAAATGCTTGTAGTATGGGTAAAAAAACAAAGGCAGAGACATGGAGTAAACAAAAATAAGTGAATATTAACTGCATGTAAAATATTTCTTTATATTGTCTCATGTGGTTTTAATAAAGATACACTTAAACCATTAAGTGGTTGCTAAATTTAAGGATATCAGTAAGATCCAAGTATAGTTAGAAGAAAGAGTGCATTTATCTATTCTGAAAATAGATTGGTTTTCTACAGGAAAAGGAAGGAACAGGGAATGGGTTTACCACTTTAGGCATCAGTAAGCTTTTGGATTAGGTGATAGAGTCTCAATAAACACTAAACTAACTTTAAATTGGAAGCTGTATTAACATGGCTGGTTGGCTTGACTGTTCACCACTTCTCACCACTGAGCACCAGAGTTTGCAAGTTTCAGTTCACCACTTGAGGACATGATTGGATTGCTTCCAGGAGCTTAACTGCTACATAGGCATTACATTGACTGAGCATGCTAGACTCACAGCACTCCATAATTGCTTCATAGGCCTGCTCTGATGTTGGCTTTCTGTATAGTGCAAGAGTAACATTACTATGGAGAAGCAGATATACTGACATGTGAAGTCAAGTTCCCACAAAGGTTGTTTGGAAGATCTTTGGAGTCACGTAAATAATACATAGTTTAAGAGAGCCATCAACATTTAAATGCTCTTCCCCCAGTTTGTTGCTGCAGATCACTTAAGCAAAACTTTCTGTTTGTCAGAGACATTCCTTTAGGATCTTAGTTAAGTGTCACCTATGGAAGGATAAATCTTTGTAATCATGAAAAAACAAGCATTTTACTGTGGAACGTATTTAGCAGAAGCATCAACTTTACTGTAATATGAGTTTCATACTAGTTAGTCACATTTGGATGAATTAGTATTTATACATGACTAATTAAATAAGCCAAAAGGAGGAAAGTACAGTTCCTGTGTTTTCAGAAAGGTTCCAATACCAAAATTCAGGTTGCAGCTTCAGTAGGGCTTCAGATGGGTAGCTACTCACTTAAATCTGTAGTCTTGTTTTTCTTTAAAACTATAGCAGCAAGTGTTGTAATTTTAGTTATGTTAAGAGGCCATAATTAAAATAAGGCTAAAGAAGTATACATCTCCATTTGGTTTCACCATCATGCATTAAAAAAAAGAAAAGTAGAATACCTGGTATTTTGAAGAAAATGTATTCTTCCTGGTATGTGACAGCTCAAGTGAACTAATTTGCCTGGTTTCACTGAAATCGTTATTGTCATGGTTTAATACTTCTTGAAGACACGTTTGCAGGTTTTTATCTGTTATTGATACAACAATAAACTGACCACTGAATGCACAGCTTTAGAACTAGTAGGACATTTTTACCCTACTTGGAATTGGTTATCAGGCCACTGTAGGGGAGAGTGCCAACTGATTATTTATGTAGCTGTTTCTTGTGCATAGGCATGCTATGAAAATCAAAGTCAGTACAAATAAATTGTTTTAGCTGGATACCTAGTTGACTTTAAAACCTAATAAAACCAAATCGATAACTATAAACATAATTGAAATGCTTAGGTTTATGGCATGAAAAATACTCTTTCAGAAAACAGTGAAGTCTTCATCACAAGTTCTGGTAGACAGAATATGAAAGCAAGGAATTAGTAGATTTCAGTAAGGAGGAGAGGAAAGATTTAATATTCTGGCCACACCAAAGCAAACATGATAATAAATTAATTAGTAACATTACACATCACCAAAACTACCAGAATAGTATATACTCATATCTTTGATTTGTGTTGTATTATCTAATCAGTAATTTCAAATTTCACAATAAAATCCTTGGAATTGCTGTTGGATCTTTGTGATTTTTTTCTTTATTCTTGTGGGATTCTCTTTTGGGTTCTCCATTGACATCTAATGCTACTTTACATAGTTGTTTATTCAGCTGGTGCAGAGTTTTTCATTACATTGTGTTTTCTAGTGTGGTATGCAAGTTTATGAGAAACTTTGCAGTTCTGTTTAAAGTTAGTTGTGTAGTGTTCTGTATGTTCTTCAGTTTTGTTGAAAACCAGTTTATAACTCCATAAGCTCAGTGGCAAAAAAAATTACCAGTGTTAATAAAAGAGAGTTTTTTGCATTGAACCACAACTTGTATGAAATGTTGTCATTTGGGATTGGTATGGAAATATCCTGCTTTACATTTTAGCATGTTTTTATAAAGTTCACTTCTCTGATACTACAGATCAGGAGCTAGGACTTTATTTACTACTTTATTAGCTTACATTAAGGAAGAGGCTATAAAATAAAAAGTAACTTATATTATAGAATCATAGAATAGTTAGGGTTGGAAAGGACCTTAAGATCATCTAGTTCCAACCCCCCTGCCATGGGCAGG
>JANRGW010024844.1:0-17974 GCA_024733675.1 Psilopsiagon aymara | reverse complement strand
CGCGGAGGGTAGTAGCTGTGCGGGGAAGCTCAGGGTCTGTCTTTGCCTAATTGATTCCGTTAAACGGCGCTCAGTAGATGTGAAAGGCTGGGCGCTCCCGTTCCCACGCTCGGGGCTAGGGGCAGCGCCGTGCCCCGGCGGCCCGTGACCGACAAGCCCCGGCGGGGGACCGGGACCGGGACCGGGACCAGAACTAGGGCCAGGACCAGGACCCGCCGCCCCGGCTCTGGGATGAACACCGGTCCGGGTGATGTCCGTCTCTGTCTAGGAGCCTCTCGCAGCGCAATCGAGGAGGGTTAGTTAATTAATTAATTAATTAATTGTGCAAGGCAAGGTTTTTCCTCTGGACTGAACCTGCCAGCCGTGCTGGAAACCACTCCTTTGCGCGGCGGGTTAAAAATGAGATGAGGGATGAAGGAGTGGGGCTCAGCGGTCCCCATGATACAGGGGCTCCAGCATCTCGCTTTTGATTTTTACTTATTTATTTTCACTTTGCTTACACAAACCCCCTAGTTTTGAGGCTCGCAGTGGGAATACTCGCCTTCATGCCACACGCTGCGGGAGGAAGGCAGCGGGGTCTTGGCGGCAAGTAGGCTCGTTGTCTGTTTAAGACAAAGAACTTGGCCGCAAAAGTTGCCCGTCCTTCCCGTAGCTGCATCCCCGCACGGCAGTGCAAATACTCCCTCCACTCCCCCTCTCTTTGGTTACACGTGCCAAAGTTTTACTGCCTTGTTTATTTACACGGAGAGCGTGTTTGTGGCACTGCAGAGTGTCTCAAGGTTCACCATTGATTGCCCGTCCAGGGGTGCTATTTACCCAGAGCCACTGCTTGCCACAATTATCATTTGCATGACAAAGTGCATGGTTTTCTTCCTCAAAGAGCTTCAATTAAAGGCAATAAGCTGTTTTCTGCGGAAACCCCATTGTTTACTTAAGCATTCAGTGGGGTCGATTCACTTCAGCTGTTGCCAGCGTCTTGCTCTTTGATGTGAATCTGTGAAGGAAAACACCTGAGCAAAACATCAGCGTTATAATGTCATATTGTTTCGTACCTTATTTAATGTTATGAGGCTATCAATCAATAAAACACGTTTGGCTATTATTACTATTATTATTGTTACTCTTTCACTGCTGTAGGAGCAAAGCGCCCCATTTCTTCCACACACACACACACTTTTGTCCTGTACATTAAACTTCTGACTTGGGAGAAGGGAGCATGTAGCAGCGCGCCCTCAGAGTTCATGTTTTCAGAGGCTCACACAGTAAGTAAGGTTTCCTAAGGATAATCTATCTGTTAGGAGCATTTTCCTTAAATCAGTGTGTGTGTGGGGGGAAATCAAGCCATATACAGCTTTATCTAACAGGGTGGGGAAGAAGTAAATATCAGTGGAGCAGCTCTTTGGAGGTGAGTTTCAGCAGCGGGACAGAGCAGATCGAGATTGTTTAGCGTACCAGTGCATTGTAAAACAGTTGGAGTGAAGTTGCAGGTTGCGTGAGTGTGCATGTTAACTAGCAGGGACCCAGGCTTATTCTTGTGAGAAGGGAGCAGCAGATTGCTCTGCAAGGCCAATGTTAAAAAGGCAGCTGAATTTAACACCATCTGGAAGAAAAGATCCCTTCACGACTTTCTCACACCGTCAGACAAAACTAGTGTCCCTTGTTCTGAGCCCTTGTCTAAGCAACCACATAATACTGAGTCATTATACTTTTGCTGAGAGAAAATTTGAGAACACAATATGGGTAACCACTGAATGACCAAGTTTCATTGTGCCCGCTTAAGTCGATTGAAATCTACGTCTAGAGCCATGAATGGCAGCATTGTTTTCCTCAACGGGGCTGTACTAAATGTCAGTGCAGTGTAAAGAAAAACTTGAAGTCTGCAAATAACTTACCAGATCTCAATTATAATATTTTCCCACACTAGAACTAATATCATTGCTAAGGCCTACAATACACGAAATAAATAAAAAAAAAAAAAAAAAAAAAAAAAAAAAAGAAGAAGAAGAAAAAGAGAGAGACAGAGAAGACGTGGGGGAAAGAAAATGAGTTCATTTACGAGTTATTTCATCCAGATAAACATTGTCAATTTTCTTATGAGAACAGGGGTTCAGAGCATAAAGCTGGCTAATTGCTTCCTGATAAGTTCAAGTTACTAAACTGCTTTTTTACGTAATAAAGAATATAAACTGCGCAAACAAACTCGTATTTGGCAACTGTTGCTATCCTCCAGCTTAGGACTGCTAGAATGTTAGTAAGTGCACTCAAACCTACATGGGTTGCTGCTTCTGAGTATAGGGTCAGAGTTCTTGAACATTTGGCAGAAATAAGGCCGAAACTGACAGCAAAGCAGTGGGAAATGTATTTCCAAGGTGCTGGAGGAATTCCATCAAGGCATCTTGGTGTATAGTCCAGTACCAGGAGGCACTTTCTCAGGAGGTCCAGTTCCTTCAGTTTTCACTCTTCCCCCCCCCCCCCGATAATAGTTTTCTGTTATGAATACTATCCAGTTTACTCTAGTCCTGTGTTTAGCATCCACATGCAGTGCAGACTAACGCATGGTTCAAAGACACCATGAGTTGTGCTTCATCAGAATATCTGTGTTTTAAACCCAAGTGGCTGCAGTTATCCCCTGTTCCTGGCATAAAACCTCAAAACAGTGAGTAACTACCCTAGTGCTGAGTAACACACCTCTTCTACTGCCTTTTCCAGCCAGGCCGTCACCTGCGGCACTGGATGTCATGGAATGCTGGTGCATGGTGCAGAGTGTTGGCATGGTGGCTGGGCAGATTTTGGTGGTGGAGAAATTGTCTTCTGACTTTCTCATGCAATCACTTTTGGGCGAGTGACTGCTGAGCTGTTCAGGCTTGGAGAAGAGGCAGTGTAGCACAGGTGCTTAAACAGTGCCCATGGAGGTAGAAAGAGAAGCCAGGCCTTGCCAATCCCTTGCCTGTTGTACAAAACCCTGGCAGCTGGGGCAGAAAATGCCTTCACCCCTCCAGAAAGTGATACTTGTATGAATGGGCATATTCATGAGCACATCTCCCCCTTCCCAAAAGTTGCCATTAATCTGCATTATTATTTCTGTTTCAATTAAAACATGAAATGTTTCATTTCTGTGGGCAAGCCAAGGGCAGACTGTCCATAAAAGCAGATCCCATGCTTCCCTCATGAATTGAAAGTCGTTTTCTGATTAGTGTCTGCTACCTTCAGAAGGGGGTAAGAGGGGTGCACAGACATCCTGCAGAGACATCACAAAAATAAGTCCATTTAGACTTTTAAAATGCACACCACTTCCATAGACTGCTCACCCTGGGATGGGCACATTAATTACCCATCACCTGCTCCCTTATTTTAATTTAGAAGAAAGAAAGCATCAGACTTTGACAAATTTCCTAACTAAATGGCAAGTGCATGAGGTAAAAATGAAGGCATCCTTTACAGTCTGTTCTGGAAGGGAGGGGGAATGGAAGAGAAAGAAGCCCTTTGGCTTTGCCATTCTCCATCAACAGTAACCTCTTTCATTCTTCCTGAAGCTTTTTCTTGCATATAACTATAAATATACATGTGTGCATATACATTCCTAGTGTGTAGTGTAAGATGATTATCTGCCAGGGTCAGAGTCTAACATGGAGGAACTCATGCCATTGGCTTTGCAGGGAGTAGGACTGAGTCCCAGGCCAGGCTGTTGACCTGTAGATTTGAGATACAGGTATGTAACACATGGTAAAGGAACAGGGTGTTTGGTCTGTCTTTAAACCTAATGCTAAAAAAGCTGTTTTCTTCCAAATTCCATACAGCTAACACTAAGCTATGAGTGAGCCAAACCTCACAGGGATTGTCTCCTCAAGAGACAGGGCTCATGGCTGCTTCTGGGCAACTTGGACTTAAAGTAGAACAGGTCAATAAACAACTATCATTAGGTTTCAGGGGTTCATAGATCTGGTCCCTTATCCAACAGCAATAATAATAGAATCCTAGACTGATTTGGGTTGGAAACAGCCTTAAAGCTTACTCAGTTCTAATCTCCTGCCACGGACAAGCACACCTTCCACTAGACTAGGTTGCTTGAAGCCGGGTCCAATTCGGCCTTGCAAGTAATGGTAAAAATTAACTATTTGGTCCTGATTCGGCAGGGAAGCACGAGGGCATCCACAGCAGAGGGACACAGCGTGCAAGGGCAGGCCTCCCCCTGACCCTGTCATGGAGTAAACAGCTCATCAGCATAAAGGTGTGGAGGGTCCAAAGGAGGAGGCCGCGCTAAGTCTGAGGGCGCTGCTGACAGCCCCTTCACGGCTCCTACAGCCGAACACCAGGCCCGGCGCTGCAACTAACTGCGACCATCGACGCCTGACAACCGACCCCACGGCTCCCGCGGCCGCAGACCACCGCCTCGCCGAGATGGCGGCAGGGAAGCAGCCATTGGGCTACCGTCCGACTAGTCCCGCCCCCATCGTGGCGGCCGCGGCGCTGATTGGTGTTGCTCGGGAGACCGGAGGCGCGCTCGAGATGCGCCGGGACCGTGCGGTCTTCCCTCCGTGACCCTCCGCGCCGATACCCAGTCTGTGCCACCCCCCGGCCCGGTCATCGCCCGTCCCCTCCAGCCGCCGCTGTTAGTTGCTGTTAATTGCTGTTAGCCGTTATCGTTAATTAGCGCTGCCAGCCGAACCGGGGGCAGCCTCCCGCATCATCCAGCCGCCTCCCCGGTACCCCGTTGTGAGTAATTGTCAGTGCGGACCCGCCCTCTGCACCAGTGTGCGCGTGCTTGGGGGAGGCTCCAAAAAATAAAAAAAAAAAAGGAAAAAACCCAAACCCCTAAAATCTGAGTCTTAAAGTGATTACTAAAGGCAGTTAATGACATCATGCATGGACGTTTAAACTTGCAATGTGCAGGGAGGATTAGGGAGACTTCATGCTGAGCGGGGCTAACATGCCAGATTGGCTTTGGAGGCAAGGTGGAGCTTGACCTGCGTGTGATGGTGGCTGTGCATCACCGTGGCATCACTGTGCCTGGCGCGGCAAAAAGCGCTTTGGAGTGTACAGGACTCAGTTTTCCCCCTCTAAAAAAAAATATCCAAAAATCCCCTCTCCCCGTCCTCCCCATGCTGCGCTGTTGTTTGTATAATCCGAATTCCTGGTGAGACAGCTCAGAACCCTATTGGAAGTGGTCATCTCCATGTTGCTGCTGTAAGGAAAGACCCACTGTAATGAGTTTGAGTGCTTTGCTTAAAAGTGTAGATGCTTCCAGGGCCTTGTATCCAAAGGAGTAACATTTTGGAAAGTAATTTTTGGTACCCAGCCATTTGGGATAGTGTTTATTTCTGTATCTGTAGCAGCTTGCCTTTGAAATCTCTGTGCCCATGCTACACCATACAGGTATATTTCTACAGTGGTTTAGACTATATTAGTAAATACATGCATATTTAAAATAGGAACAATCATGGGGGTTTTAGGGCGAAACTGACCTTGCCTGGGTGAGTTCAGGGCAAAACTGACCTTGCTCCTTCAGGTGTAGAAGCTTTGCCTTCCAGTACCCAGAAGGGGCTGGCAAGAAACCTGGAGAGAGACTTTGGACAAAGACCTGTAGTGATAGTACAAGGGGAATGGCTTTAACCTGACAGAAGAGAAACTGAAATGAGATCTTAGGCAGAAGTTCTTCTCTGGGAGGGTGCTGAGGCACTGACACAGGTTGCCCAGAGAAGCTGTAGCTGCCCTGTCCCTGGCAGTGTTCAAGGCCAGCTTGTACAGAGCTTGGAGCAACCTCGTCTAGTGGGAGGTGTCCCTGCTTGTGGCAGGGGTTTGAAACTGGATGAGCTTTAAGAGCTCTTCTAACCCAAACCACTGTGAGACTGTATGATCTTTTCCAATTCTTTCACCTTTTACTAAAATCTGAGGCATGTAACTGTGAATGGGCATTCCCTTCTCCTACGCACAGATGGCTTAAATATCTATACTGTAGCACTGTGTGTGATGAGAACAGAGATCTTCATTTGCTTAATGATTTGCCGAATATCATGGCTTCAACAGTGCTGAAGGCCATGTGACATGTAAGTAAGGTTGCAGCAGTGAGCAGGATTGGGAAACCTATGTGATAAAGTTGGGAAACTGCCAATGCATAAGAGAGTGGGATAAGGAACCCTTTCTGCTCAGCCTTTTGACCTCCAATTTGTGCATCACTGTGGAGGAAGAAGCTAGGTCAAAATGAACTTAATAAATAAATGACTATGGGAAACCATCAGTAAATTGTCTTCTTCACCATCGAAGAAGAGCTTGTTGGGAAAAAAAATTTTGTCCTGTGGTTTGGGTCAAAGCTTGTCTCAGTTTCTCTTTGGACTTGAACAGGATCAGCATTTTGCACTTTGTAAAAGGACCTCTTTGGCCTGAGCGAGGTAATTTTAATTCCAGAACAAACTCTGTGCCAGTGAAAGGGGGAATATAGTTGTTTTTTTAAGTCTGATTTTTTTAAAAATGATATCTTTTCAGGTAATTTACATTTATTCTGTTAATAATGTCAGTTCTTTGAAGGGGACATTAACATAAAAAATACTCCACTCTTATTGTCATGTAGAATATTATCATTAGGAAACTAGAGTTTGGGGTGTTATAAAATGTCATCATTTTCATGAGAATAATTGTCATAGTTAATGTAACTGGAATCTAACACAAAATAACCTTGTATGAGAAAGCTGGAGTCAGTAACAGAAAACCTTCCTAGTGAGGATGGGATCACACATGTGTGATTTCTTTGCACCTGTCTACTCAGTAGCAGTTGCGGTACATCAGAAAACATAAAATTTGCACTCCTTTGTATAAAGTATGAAGTAGTGTCTTCAGCTGTCCTCTGTCACAGAAACCAATTGCTGTTGTAGCAACTCAGAATTCACTGTAGGTGCTTGGGAAAGTATAACCTGGTGTTGGTACAGCCTGAAACAGAGCCAGGACTAATTCTTTGCCAGTTTTTCTATGTTAAAAAATTATTACAAAACAGACCATTAAAACCTCCTTCTCTACGGTTGTAATTGGTGTAAGCATACATTATGTGGATTACTGTTCATCTGAGTGCTGAGAATTTTATGAGTTACCAGTATTTTACCAGTAGGCATAAATATATTGTTGGGAAATACATGAATATTTATTTATGTCTTCCTTTATATTCCTGTAATTCTCTAGTGGCATAAATTGTGTTTATATGACAGCTAAGTAGATCTTCCTTTTATTTTAGAAGCATATACATGGACACAATTAGCATACACAAACTTGGTGTGCATATGTGTCTGTAACTTCAAATCTGGAAAACCTATAATCTGTATCTGCATGTGCATCATCATGAAGTGGGCTCACTACACACCATGGTATCCATAAACTCTACCTCATTTGCCTCAAAAAGACTTTGTGGGCTGAGCGAAGATGTGTATCATGACACAGTTACTGGGAGTTAGTTACCTTTGTCACCAGGCTGTCTCACCAAGACAGAAAACTTCCATTTCTTCCCTGCGTTGTCCACCCCAGACAACCAGTGCAATAGCCTAAAATAACTACACAAAATCAAGTAACCATTTAGTGACACTATAATAAACCCAACATTTCCTTTGATTGTTGAAGAAGAGAGGCTCCAGGATTTTATTGTATATATTTTACTGATATTTTCCTTCCATTCTAGTATAAGCTATACTTTATTTCCTATGGGATAGTCTAATTCTTTTTCTTTTTCTTACAATAGAGCTGAAAAAAGAAAACAATATTTAGCTTTCATCGTTTAAAGACTATTTATCAAATATAGCTATTTTAGATATTGCAACGTCTTGCACATCACGACATTATTAAGTTAATCTAATGCCCAGAGTGATTATGCACATTCCTGGGTGTCCTTCTGATATTTCTTCAGTCCACTGGATTTTGAAGTGTGATTATGTAAATTTTTTCACTGATAAATAAATTACTATAATTGTAATTGAAATACCACTCAAATTCTGAAGACCATTGCATCTAAATAATATATTATGCATTACTCAATTATTTATCAAGACTAATTCAAAATAACTGTAGGCCAAAGCATACATTTATTTTTAAATACTTTTTTCTTTTTGCACCAGGTACAAAAATGTACAACCACATGTCAGAAAGAAAAAAGGAAGAACATCATTAAATGTAAAGTTTTTTGTTTGGATTAATAATGTTGCAACAGTAATGCCATTCTTACAGCTATCAAATCAAGTATACATTGGTCAATACTTATAATTTCAATTAGCAGGAAATCAAGGAGGGAACAGTTAATGTGGGTGGAAGGTGAATGTGTGTATCAATAAGAAAAGAAAGAAAATTTTAACTCGTATTGAGGAACAGTGAGGGGCTGGCAAGATTTTTGTGGCTTCAGGTTGAGAAGGGAGTGTTAGAGATACCAAGCACTGCAAAATTAAAATCATGGGCTGTGTGGATTTTAATTTTAAACTCAACGTTGAATCCTAAACGTGGAAAGTCTCAATGAACTGCCTGGTGTTGATTTGCATCACTAGGCTGCTTTCCAGGGCATCATTTAGCTGCACTTGCCAAGGAACTGTATTTTCAGTCTCACTCAAATTCTAATTCTAGGCTGGTAGAAGTCATCGTAGGCATAGTAAGTTTGCAGTGTACACACAGTAGTTTTCCCTTTTCAGAACAGATCTTAATCTGGCTGCTAATGAAATAAGGGAGATTGATTGCAGAAAACCTGCAAGGGCATATTTACTGTACCATATATACTAAGCCCCATTTGGTGCATTAACATTTAGCCATTTTATGCAAATTTATTGAGAAAATGACTCATGTATGTGGTTTAATATGCATCAGTGATAACTCATAACATCCTTATAAAAAGAAAGAAATTAAAAATTCATTAGAAAACTAGACTAGTGCCGCCACATGATTAAAACATTATTAAAGCATATTTCAGTGTTTTGCTTACACTAGTGTTCTCATCATGGTGCCACCATTTCATGACAAAGAGCATAGAGGAGAAAACATTCAACTTAAAATGTCTGCTGGCACACATCGCTGGATTTGTATGTCACTAAACAATGAACAGAGCATAGCCTTGAATACCAACTATTTAATTAGCACTTTTGCCAGCCATGCATAGAAAATAGCTCATCTACATGCATCATGCTTAGTGATTATTCCCATAAAAATCTACCTATTTTTTGTTTAATGTATATACCATTCTGGTACACCACTGCAAGAAAATCAAAACATATGTTATTATATTAAAATCCTTGAAATTTTTTAAAAAATATAGTTAATGAAAACATGCAAAGTCTTTGTGTTTCTCTTGGAGGTATATTTGAATTATTTAATTTAACCTTAAATGTGCCATAAAAGGCTGGATGCAACTAATAATTAAGAACTTCAAAGGCCAACAGAAACCCTCTAACAGTCCCCAGTTTAATTAAAGGCTATTATTACAAACCTCTTGAACATACAGTTACATTTAATGACAAGTGGTGACTTGCAAATGCTGCATTTGGAAGACACCACTCCTGTTCTAAGCACTGTTGATAGATGATGCTGATACATGCAAATTCTCCCAGTGAAATACTCTATTTTCAGCATAAATGGGTTGCATTTGTGAAACTAGATATTCCACTTTGGAAGTACAGAATTTTGAACCATTTTGCTTAGAAATACTCATTAGGTTGTTGTTTTTTTTTTTTTTTTTCATGTATCTCAACGACATCAATAGAGTATCACTGAAGAAAAAAAGATATGCTAGTTAATGTAAATGAAAGTCAGCCATTTGAGCACATTTTGCTGCTAGCGTACAATATGCTGACATGTTCCTCTGCTGTACAGAGAATAAATATAAGATACTATACTTCACAAAAATGCTTAATTTCTTAATTTAATTGTAAATATTACCCCACCCTCATGTAAGATAAAAAATAATTCAGTGTATTCAATAGGTGTTTTCACAAGCAGTGTATATTTAGGTATCTGCAGCAATGTAGGCCAAAATACCTGTTAAATCAAAATACTTTGTTCAAACTATTAGTTGTATATCAAGTCCAGTCATGTGAAGTCCCTGTTTCTAACGTAGTCTTTACTTTCCTATGGTGTCCCTCAAACGCGCAGCTCCTATAAGGGCTGCTGAAGGAAACAGAGGCTTTAGGTTGGGCCTATCGTGGATGAAATTAGCATTTCTCATTAATGGATACAGTCTTCTGTACTTTGAGTTATAAACTGGATTTTGGCCTGTTCTTTCTATGTTTTCATGCTCCTGGTTTTGCTTCCTCAGGTGAAACCTAATCCTGTGCTTAAGTAGCCATGAGTTACCCAGAATGGTAAAGACAACAGGATATTTGAACTTTCAACTGTAATATGATGAATTCACCTGAAAAATGAACAAAGGAGTATGCAATATTAATGTTAAAATAATTTTTACAATTGACATTTTTTTCTCTAAAAAAAAGCTTAAATAATTGCACATGCTTTAGTGATTTTGAGGAAGTGTAATATCTATTTCCATGAACATTGAATTTACAATCTGGATACACTTACTAATAATCTGGGTAGTGCAAATGAAACAAGTTACTGTTCTTGGAGGTGCTTTAAAAACTTGTGGGAAATGAGAAAGAATAGCGCCATAAAACTAATCAAGACAGGCAAGCAATATAATCTGGAATTCAAAATATAAGATTTAACATGGGAAAAATAAGTAATGAATACAGAGCAAAAAAAATATCTGAAACACAAATAAATAGTCAGTGGGAATAGATACTAAGTAATAGGAAGAGACATTACAGTGAAGTGGACAACAGATTAGTTACAAGTTTAAGATATGATTTAAATATATACATATATATATATATGATTAGTAGTAATGCCTTTTATGCTTTATATTTAAAAGCATCATTTTGGGAGCCTAAAAATTCCACATGGCTAGATTAGACTCCCTAGAATATGGCATGCATGAAAAAAAAGAAAAAAGTGATGAGTCAAAATGATGAGATTCAGAGAAAAAAAGGGGAAAACTGTTAAACTGACAGAATGGAGGGATTGGTGCAGGAAGAAAAGTGATTGAGCTGGCTGATAATCAAAAGAAAGCACACGTGGGTGCTTGGATAAGGAGTAATCCCAGCTACTGAAGGCTCGCATGATGTCAACTGGTCATTCTTTGTTTGCATTCAGAGTTCTTTCTAATGCCAACCAATACCTGGCTGGTATAACCCAAACCAAAATGCAATATTAGGGCAGTGCTGACATGATGGTCTGTGTGCTCACATGATGAACTGTGTGCTCAAGAAAGGTAAATGAGAATGAAATAAGCACAGGTACTTATGGTCTGAATATCTGGACTAATTCCTTGTAAGGCAGTGGATGGTGGTATAGATCAAAGAAAATAATGGTGACTCTGCTGCCTAAGTCATTTAAAGCCGGACTGGAGAATACTCCAGAGAACTCATTGCAGGTTGCAATCCTGTGCACTTAAAAAGATTGACTAGATCATCTCTTAGATCTTTTCTCATCTCTAAATTTTTATGATTATGTCGTCATTTGATTCCAGGTGATTTTTCGCCTAGAGTTAAATCTTCAAATAAAATGTCTTTTAAAGATAAATCTGAGTAGTTCATTTGCACTTTTTGAGAAGCATGTGTGATAGAGGCCTATTGTGATAGTGTTTGCTGCCTAGCTACCGTCATGGGAATAATAAGTATACAAACATTGCCTTGAAATATAAATTTAAAAATCAGAAATGAAAATGGTTGGTTTAAGATGCACAGCCTTTTGCTGGAGATCCCAATGGTATAACTATATTAGATATAGGCACATTCCTCCCATTTATATGACATGGATAGGTACTATCTTTGCCTTTTTCACAATTTCCTGTAAGACAGCATCTGAATTATTCCTTTTTGTGAACAGGTGAAGCACAAATATATCAGGTTACATATAATTATATCATATTCTATAGCAACATATCACATGTTTATAAATATGATGGTTAAACCCATGTATTTTTTAATATCTATGTCATGGAGAATTTGCATTGTCCTTGAATCTTTCGATTGAAGTCTAGGAGGGATGCTCATACTCATGCAAGATCAAGATCTTTTTAAGTCTGTAGGAAGTTAAAAAGGTTGAGTCCCAAACAATGCATAAATTATTGTCCCTGAAGAGGCACTGCCAGAGTTCCTGGCCAAGTCAGTTACAGAGGCATCTGTCCTGATTTCATCCTGAAGTTTCAGTTTGAACTTGGTGTGAGCATTCAGCTGCCTTGTTCAAGAAGAATGTAGTCCAGCCTGCCAAATTCAAGCACTTTTACAGTATGACCTGAGAGCTGCTTGATGTTGTTCTGGATGCCTTACTGGCATGCATCCCTGCTGTACACAGTTTATAGTTACCTACATTTATGTATACAGAAATATGGATATAAATATATATACACATAAATGATACATATTATATACTATATAGATAAACTACATAGACTTTGCCTTAGTGTAGAATTTCTTGGTGTCCTTGTATGCTGAGTTAGAAAGAGAGGAAAGCAAAAAACCTTTAAAAAATATTAAAAATAATGAAAATTTAAAACAAAGTAAAAAATCCCAGAACTGTCAACACTAACTCAATTTTAACCTTTTTTCCCTGATAATTTCCAATAATGACTAGGCATGACAAAGTCGGTGAACCAACATTTAATAATCTGCATTAGTCTTAAAACCATGTTGAGAGTAAATGTATGGAAGAAATAGTCGGGTGCGTGGTTATTTTACTAGTGTTCTAAATTTTCAGTTTGTAAATGAGGACTGTTAGACCAAAAGATGGAAAAATAAAATGTGGGACAACAAAACCATGACAAACATTTGGAGAACCTTTGGAAAAAATTTTCATCTCATTGGAAGCTGTTGAGGGAAGATTGTTTATATTTAAAAGCTCAAATTTTTAGCTGCTTCAAAAGGGAGGTTGAAGAGTGTGTGTGGTCAGGAGTACCAGTCATGATCTAGGTGAAGCTGTGCCACTGCCTGGGGAAACAACTGAAGTCTCACAAGGACAGAGGAGGGAGGATGGAGGAGTGTGTGTGTTTAGTTTAAGAGTGTGGACATGCACCGGGGAGAGCTGGGTTTAATCCTGGGTCTGGACTCTGTGTTTGTGTCTTCTCATACAGTCTTCTATGCTGTAATACTGCTGTGCTTAGTTTCATCATGCCAGCTGGATGTGGGCATGAATTAGATGCTACAAAGTGTTGGATCTGTCTTTTTAGGATGTATACCTTGCAATTCATCCCCACTCCACCTGTCCTTGTTTCTGCCTTCTTAGACCTTTTTCCATGCCTGGTGTCTTGTCCTCCTTACCAGCACAGAAAAGGGTTCTGCTGTCAGAAGTAAACGCAGAGAGCAAACATAGCTGCTGCTCTTAGGCTGAGAGGTTTTCTGTCATTCAGGGTAAAGACATGTAGGAGAAGAGGATGCTGCAGTGGAGTCATCACAGCTAGAATCCAACCTTCAAAACCACACCATATTCTAACCTTTTGACTTTGATTGTCTACAGTGATGGTTAATAGAATTAATTCAAATTTGCCATGATTTAAAATTATATCAGAATTGAGCAAGCCTTTTTTCTTTTTAATTTTGCCAGTCCTGTTTTCCTTTTTAATTCCCCCCACCTTTTCATTACAATAAGAAGAGAAAAGGATTCCTCCTTCATGCATCTTTTGCAGTATTTAAATAAGTCATAAGCTAAGGCTGGCAGGTTGAAAAGCTTGCATTCCAGACCTAACCTAGGAAGTACAGTAGGAGATGGTAGAAGCAAGTTTGTTGAAAGGTAACCACACAGCTATTATGTACATCCTACTTCTCTCATTGGTTAACTCTATGCCAAACAGCAGGAAAGTATTAGTAAGGTTTATACTTGAAGAAGAACAACTGTACCGTGATTAAGAAAATAAGAAGCTCTTCAGCCAATCACTATGTAAAGCATTGCAAAGCTAAGAATAAACTTTACACAGTAATTGAGCATATATGCAAAGTCATTTGCAATAAGTAACAAATTTGTTATAATTTTGGTATGAAGACTCATTTTGCTATGTACTTGTGAAATTTATTTCTCATAAATATAGGTTAAAATTCCAGATAAAATTGTATTTAATATATCATGAACATGGATAGAAATGAATTGTTGCAAGAAAGCTTGTAGAGTTCTGAAACTGCTGCTCTAAAATAATAAGATGCAAATCTTAATTAGTAAGTAAAAAGGCACCTTTTCCCTTTTCTTGAATAAATATTAAAAAATGTCATGATTCATGGTTTTGCCACATTGTTTCCCTTCAGGTTAGGTAGAAAATGCCTGCATAAATTAATAATAAGCCTTTCTGTACAGTATGTTGGGGGCAGTTATAGAAAGATTACTTATAGTTTAATAAATATTTCACAAAACACGTAATTTATTTTTTTTTCTTCCCCACAAAGGTGAAAAACCTATTGAAGGAAATGACATCAAATCTACCTTAACCAGTTACAATGTAGGGAGAGTTCTGATCTCTTTTTAAATTCACTATATATGTTGAATATGATTTTGAATATTCAATAAAATATAGATTTCAAGTAGTAGGAAATTATACTAGTAATAGGAAATTATGGAGTATTCTAAAATATAAAAAATGGAAATGTTCCAGTCTGTGGATCCTGATTTAAAAATCAGAATGAAAATAAAATCTTTTTCCTATTTTTATTTCCACAGACTTTGGAAATCATACAGCATCATAACTTGTAGTATGTGTATGTGTGGATGTGTGTACATGTGTGCATGTGTATATTTATGTTTATGTGTGTAACATAAAGGTATAGGTATATGGAGAGAGAGCACTCCACACATAAAACCCATCATAAATATTTAATAATTAATCTGAAAATAAGGCACATTTTATTTTGAGTCTAACTTCTCTCAACTCTGTTAACAATGTCTTTCACAAAAACTTCAGAGAAGACTCCATCAGAATTTATAAATGTATTTCTTGAAAGTTATATTCTATATTTTAAGAAGTCCTGAGAGAAGTGTTGTTCTTCAAAAAAATGTATGTATATTTTTTAATTAGAAATTCTGTGCTTCCTGAAGAATCTAAATGCTCATGTTTTCACTTTTAAATTTATCCGTTGCTACAGCGAAGTTGGTATTGGTTTTGAGCTTATTTTTTTCAGGGATATTTAAAGAGTGAGCTAACATTCAGTATCATGCATGACTGAAGACATTTAGTGTGCTTTAACCAATGAACATCTAGTGTAATTATTTTGCCAAAATGAGTCTTCTTTTTAAGCATGACCTCAAAGTATTGATAGGAACTAGATGATCTTAAAGTCCTTTCCAACCCTAACCATTCAATGATTCTATGATCAAGAGCATACTCAGCACTGCTTAGGATCCAGTTTGGACATTGTCCTGATGTGATGTGTTTTTCTATTCTGAGTACTGGCAACTGAATTTTTTTTTATCTTAGCTGCACATTTAGGTGACAACTGGCTTGTCTTCACTGAAGAGAGTCCTACAGCAACTTGACAGCTAGTAGCATGAAGACATTAGAAGAGTGAAGGAGTTCAACGTAGGGCAACTGAGAAAGGAAAATAAATGTTAATCAATTACACACAGACTTTTTACCTATTTTGGGAAGTCAGCTGATTTCAGAAATTGAGGCACATTTTAAGAAGAAGAGTCTTTGACTTTTGAATTATGAGACACATGCAATGTTTCAAGAGATTCTTTAACAGAACTATAGAGTGCTAAATATTCATCCTCATGCTCCTGATATTTTGGCATAGGAGAGACTGTTGTCCAACTTAATTTAAAGTGAGGGATCCTCAGGGTCAGTGTTATTCAGTTCAAGGGATCCTTGTTAGATAAGTATTCACAGAAAACAAAACTCCTGATTTGCATTGGTGACTGACTGCGAATTAATAAGCTTGTTTGTCAGTGGCTCATTTGCTAAAAAATAATTTTAAATTCCCTAGAGCATCTCTTTCTGAAATTAAATTCAAATATTTATCTGCAATAATTCTTGGAAAAGCCATCAACTTTTGGAAAACCCTGATGTTTTGGCAAAATGTGATAAACATTAAATACATCTACAGATGGTAATTCTTATGGAGAATTCCAGCAAATGTATTGGAGCAGACAGGGAGAACTCTTAACCTTAAAGTTGTGGTGAGGTGTACCTCATTTTCAGACAGCTGGGAAAACGGTTCTGTACTTCAGATACTGAGGAGTGGTTTTCAGGAATATAAATGTGTGTGATCATCCTTTCAGTAAAGACACAACTGAAACTGAATTTTAGGCTAAAGGTGACAAGTTTTACCAGTGCCTTAAATATCAAAACGAATAAGTGCCGAATCTCCCTGCCACTGGGGTCAGACCTTTGGCACAGAATCCAGCAGACCTTCATACAAAGCCTATGTAAATATAACTCTTATAACAAATTTATCCAGGAGATTCATCTTCGAAAACAAGAATTAAGAAAAAAAGGTTTTCTTATGGAAAGACTCAGTCTTAGTGTTTGAAACTACATTATTCCTAAATCTGACAGCTTAATGCTAGTCCCATTTAGACCTTTTTTTGCTTCATCTTGATTTACACAGCTGATCTTCATAAGCAAATTCTTTAATTAAGTAATATTTATATGCTATTTTAAGTGTTTCCCCCCCCTCCTTTTTTTTTTTTAAAGAAAAATCTATAACAAAGTGGTGTACATAGGGTAGGTAAATATTGAAGTTCTTAAAACTTTTGTGATTTGGCCAGGTGAAATATTTTTTTCCCTGCAGGACCCAGCAAAGATATAGCCCTGCAAAAAGCTAAGTGCTTTCTGTGATATGTTCATTTTAATTTTAATGGAAGCTGAGGCTGTTCAGCACCTTGTAGTAGACACTCAGCACCTCAAAGGCCTTCCATTTGCTTCTCAAATGCAGGGAAAAGAACAATGAAGTAAAACCTCAAGACAGAGTCAATGTGCCCTCAAGGAAATTTCATTTCTGACCCAAATCTAGCAATCAGTGAAATGTACTGTAGGGCATCCAGAATTTCTGACAGAACAAACTGCATCTAAAAACTAACTATTACTTTCCAAACTTTAATACTGAGGCAAATGGCAACCACAAAACCAGTGAAGATCAGGAAAATAGATTGGTGGGGGTTCTGCAGTTGGCTGCTATCAGAGGAGCTGGGATAAGCTTCCACTCCCCATCAGAAATTCTCGGTCTTCTGATGGGGACACCTTGAGCAAATTTATATGACTATGAGCAAATGCATACATGGTAACCAATCAATTAGCTATGTTACTGGATGGCCAAATGTCCCATCAATCCAAGAGAGCTTAGCTGGTGTGCTCCCCACAGAAGCAAAGAGCAATGATGTGGTACATCAGAATTGAGTTTATACTTCCTGTTCCTTTCCTTGTGCTGAACCCTTTATACTAAACACAGCAGGGAGATGAAAACTATTGCGCAGTAGAGTACAGCCTTGCCAGAGTAAAATGGAAATACTCTCAAGTTTTAATTTACTAGACAAAATCTGAAAATACCCAACAAGTCTGCTTTGTATTTGTGATTGTTATTCTATGCTTGAATTCTGTATGTGAATAAATTGGTTGTGGATGTACAGCAAGATTTATATTTAGAATCATACAATCATAGACTAGTTAGGATTGGAAAGGACCTTAAGTTCGTCTAGTTCCTATCTCCCTGCCAAGGACAGGGACACCTCACACTAAACCATATCACCCAAGGCTATGTCCAGCCTGGCCATGAACACCACCAGCAATGGAGCATTCACAGCTTCCCTGAGCAACCCATTCCATTGCCTCACCACCCTTACAGTAAAGAATTTCTTCCTCATGTTCAATCTAAACTTCCCCTGTTTAAGTTTGAACCCATTACTCCTTGTCCTCGCACTACAGTCCCTAATGAAGAGTCCCTCCCCAGCATCCCTATAGGCCCCCTTCAGATACTGGAAGGCTGCTATGAGG
>JANRGW010024843.1:0-18469 GCA_024733675.1 Psilopsiagon aymara | reverse complement strand
CACCCTCACAGGGAAGAGCTTCTGCCCAAGAGCTCATCTCAGTCTCCTCTCTGGCAGTTAAAGCCATTCCCCTTGGCGTGTCTCCACAGGTTGTTGTCCAAAGCCCCTCTCCAGGTTTCTTGCAGGCCTCTTTAGGCAGAAGGCTGCTATAATACATATATTTACTTCTAAAGAGAATTCCTTTTGAGCCTTTGAATAACTATAAAGCTCAGAATTACACAGCTGAAATACTGCAGGTGAGAAATTGATTCAGGTTTGGGATGCACTCAGATGCCACTTCTGTGCTGGTGACGAGCATGATGGTTGGCACCACAGCAGCTGGTAAAGTAACGCTTTGGGCTTGACTATTCTTGTTCAGCGTAGGGAAGAGATGGATGCATGCATAGCCTGTTGAGTTCCCTTGTGCGGTCAGTGTTGACCAGAGTGGACTGGTTATTGCTTGGCACAGGTATGAGGCAGCAGCTGCGGTAAAGGCAAGCACGTAAAGCTTTCTGGAGGCTTTCAGGCGGTTTGAAGTATTTCTAAGTGGGTTTAGAAGAAGGGGAAAGAGCTGTGGAGATGATTACTGGGGGAGATGGAGAGTGCAAAATGTATTTATGGAAACATGCCAGCACTTAAACAGAACTGCACGGACCCGTCTTCTGATCAGCTCTTTAATGTGAAAAGAGCTCCCCAGTTTGAATTACAGGGCTCTGGTTAAATGATTACATGAGGTATGTTTAAAAATAGCAGCTGTATTTTATGTCCAGTCAAACAAGGCTTTTGGCATTCAAAACTCAAATGAAATCTTTGTTGACTTCCACCTGACAGCCAAGTGACTCAAATTCTATGTTTCTTGAAGGAAAATGGCCTTTCTTTTATTTTAAATGACTTCACTGTAGCCTGTAACAAGTAATAATCTTATACTGGATTTTCTTTAAGAGTAGGATCCTTAACTGCAAGTGTGATTCAGTTCAGCTATTTAAAATAGGGGGGTTTCTTATAATGCTTATGCTATGGCAAGTTATAATTAGTGAAAACTGTTTTTTCAGTGTGAAATGGTCTGTGGATTGCTGCTTTAGCTTGTTTCTGTGCACTTCGGTTTGCTAGATGAACAGAGCTATTAATAATGGCCACTCTTGCTTTTTCAGCATGGAAGAATTGGTAAGCATGGAGCTGTATGTAGTTTGTAGTTTTAATTAAACGTGGCCTGGGATTATCTTGTATTACCAGTTACCTTCTAGAAGATTATGTTCATAAAAGGTTCATGAGTTGTTAAGTGGAAGAGATTAAAGCGATTGTTGGCATGTTAGGAGAATTATTTGTTGCCTACGCAGCAGTTGTTCCTAGCTTTAATTTGCCGGTAATGGCAGACAAGTAAAATGCAAGCATCTGAATTATAAAATCTCCACTAGCTGACAAAACCAAGATGTATTTTGGAGTAATTGTCTTTTTTATGAAAGTGATGTTTAGTTGGTGAGAAATATACAGTGAAAGAATAGCTTTTTTCAGTGTTTCTGAGCTGTTACTTTGTGGATGATACTCATGATATGCCCAGGCAAGTCTTATTAAGGAATGGACAACCACTTAAGGCATCGACGGCACAAATGAGCATAAGGAACTGATGAGCAGGTTCTGGAGAGAATAGCCTCTATTATAGTGGATTTGTAAATCCTTGCTACATTGGTCAGTTAATCAATATAGGAAAGGTTTAGAATCCTGTGCTTAGATAAATACTATGTTGAAATACAATGTCCATATGATCGTATGCATCCAGATCTGTTTAGAATGAACTGTGAACTACGTTGCAGCACTAATGAAGAATGCAGTGGGTGCCTCTCTGCTGCTATCAAAATCCATTAGGAAGTTTTGCTCTGCTTGAATGCCTTTCATTGTTTGGTGTTCTGGTTCATCCTAGAGCAGTAGCAGTAAATGGCATCCATTCTGTGCTGATACAAACAGTTCCTATACGCTTTACAAACAATGATGTTACACTTTGAGTAGACATCTGCTTAGCTTTTAATAATGGACACCAGGCAGGTTGTAGAACTTTAAGCTCCAGTTGCATATATTTTATCTACAAGGAAAAACAAGTATAGGAGACAATATGGCAGACTTGTACGTTGTCTGATTATGCGTAGATATACCATGGGAACATGGCCTGTTATTTAAAAAGGCAATCCATGGGGTGATTTTTCTGTGTAGAGTGACATGTTTTGGATATGGTAAACCCAGTTTCAATGCACTCTGTTACAAATGTATTGGGCTGTTCTGCTTTAGAGGTCTTCTAAAAATGTACTTTGCCCTCCCATTTTTAACAGGAACTTCCCTTAAAGTTCCTTGAGCTGACGTGGGATGGGGGAAAAGGAAGATCTGTCTGTGTGCATAGATCTGCATCAGTGCATCATAGCAGGCTTGTGCCAAGGTTGTGCAATGCTAATGGGAAACTCGCTATTTCCAACTGATGATGACTGAAACTTGACATTGCCACGAACTCTTCCGCATGCTCATCCCCTCATCTCAAATTTGGAGATGTTTGAGATGATTAAGAATTCTCATCTTAATTGCTTGTTGGTTGCCAAAAGTGTATCCTGTTAGCAATATGTCCAATTCGTTGTCGTCCAGCTTCCCTTCTGCCCCATAATGATGGCTGCATTATGTTGTCAGTGTAAACATGTGCCTAGCTAACCGAGCTTACAGAAAGACTTTGTGTTATGTGGCTCTATCTAGAGGTCACGTACTGAGTGAGACGTGTGTGAGTTTAATGTGAGAACGGAGACAGCAGTGACCATTCCCAGTGTTCTGCTTTGAACTGTGAAAACAATTCCTGTCTGTAGCAATCTGCAAAGCCAGATTTTCATTGCCGAACTTCTGATGAATGCATCACTGTGTTTTGAAACATAACTTATTGTTTTTTCTTAATGTTCTTACAGCTAGGCAATATATACATGATAGCTAGTCACCACATGGTGGCAATTTGCTCAGTGAAGGAATTTGCGTGGAGAGAAAGCCGGAACTTCCTTTGCTGAAATACGAAGAATGCGAACATGCTTTAAGTTAGGCGTGTTAGTTACATTGATCACTCTGTTTTCCAGATGTAGTGAGCTTGAGGAATGTATTTGGGAAGGCACTAGCAAGAAATTAACATTACCTGTCTTTAAATTTGGTATTTCGTGCATGTCTAGCCTGTAAAATGCTGCATGCTATTTTTTCAATGATCAAGGCGTAGGGGTGGTTTTCTGAGATTCCAAAATATGCACTATTTAATACATAATGCAAAAGGAAGAATCCGGTTTCTTCATGTAAGAACACGAAAATGGAACCAGCTGCTGCATTATGCCACCCTGATGCAGCTTTGATGCTACAGTTTTAGCAGGAGATTAAATATTGATACCTCTTCCTCCCCTTCACCTTCTAGTACACTTTATAAAGCCTTTGCAGTTGTTTATAGGTTATTTCTTAGAAGAACTGGTCAAGTTTCTGTAACTTTTCTACTAGACTTTCATGAAGCATTAAGAGCTTGTGGTTTAGTGGAAGAAGCTGTATTAACGATCTCTTTCTATACATAGGTGCATCTGTGAGCAAGAGAAGTGCAGAAGTTGAAAGCTCAAATGAAACATGTTTGTAACATGATGTCCCTTAGCTGCAGCAAAATCATACCCAAGATGAAGTAAACAGTATATGAAATTAAAACTAGTAAAATGGAAAATAAATATGTAATTATATCACAAATGAAAGACAGATGTTAGGAACCTGGGGATTATGAAGGCTGGTATGAAAACCATGCAACAATCTGACGCTTGTTTGAACCATATGTTAGCTCTCAAGTGTGAGTTATATACCACTGAAACTGTTCAGGATCCTGGAAAAAAAAGTTCTTATACTTCTGAGGATTAGAGAAGTAGAGAGGTTAAGAGGAGATTTATGAGGCTGTCAGAATATTCTGCCAGGACTGGAAACAGATGAATTCAGTAGGACAGTGAGCTGCCTGCTAGAGAAGATGATGTGGCTCCGTTGGCAGGGTGTGCAGGTAGTCTGTCTTATGAAGTAGTGAGGTTAGTAGCAACATCATGAAGAGTTCTTATTTTGTCATTGTGGGCTTCTGAGACTAAGCAGCTTCATGTAGCTTTTGGAATTAGCTTAGGCCATACCCAAATATCTCGCATCTATAGCTTGTGTTTATGAAGTGGATTCACTAAATGCTCTTTCCTTATTATCAAAGAAGCTGAAATGTCACAGTACTTGACAGAATCTCTTTTTAGTGAGCAGCATGATAACTAAAGTGGAGTGAGAGGATCACTGAAGATGTTTTAGGTCCGACTGTAAGCTCTGTAAAATACTTAATCTGCTGAATTCTGCTGGCTGTCTGTAGTCCTTACTGCACTGGAAATGAAATCAGTGGGAAATGTTTCAGGACTGCTCCATAATGACCAAAGTATTAACAAACTGATTTTAATTGTTATTATTATTATTTGTAGAACATGCTGTCAACCCCAGGCATGAACAAAGACATGCTGAGATGACTGAAAGTGCAGTCCTTTCTCTTCTGGTACATTGTTTGGCTGTCTTGTATGTACGTGTGTGTTTGCAGCTTTGTCTCCAAGCGGATATTCAAAGGTTCAAGGTTTCTGAGATGCACAGAAATCACTCACTCTGCCTTTTAGCTTATTGTAACGTGATGACAGGGTTGAATTGAAATTGCTTCTGTTGTGCAAGTTTCCCCCCTTCTGCTTCTCGTTTTGTTCTGCTCCCCTCTTACCTTGCAGTAGAGAAAATATATATCAGAAAGATTATGAAACTTCACCAAAGTTAGTGTTTGCTCAAGTGGCCTCTAAGTTTCATTGGATAGCTAAGTCTTTTAGAGGCCAAATTAATATCAGCATTGGTTTTGGTTTTGCAGTGGTTTATCTGCCTGGCTAGACTTCACCTTGAGGTGGGAAGCAGATTTAAACCCCTGCAGTGGTACCCTGTGCTTTCCCTATAAACCCATAGTCCTAAGAACTTGCTTGTTTTTTGTAGAAACTAGTAAGAGCTCTTGCTCTTCAATGTCAAGGCCTGAAAAGCCTGCTCAGCATCTCTCAGCAGGGAGATCACTTCTGAGTGCTGGCTGTTGATCTTTCTGCTTAGTTTGTTTGCTCTTCTGCAAGCAGTTCGATCAAAAAAGTACCCATCACATACCTTCCTTGTGGTTCTAATTCAATGCAGGCTTCACCTCTGTCTCCCTGCAATATCCCTGTCTCAGTTTTCTGTTAGCTTGTTGTGTAGAGTGGCCAGTAAATACTTCTGGGTGGTAAACTATCAAGAGTAGAAACTGAGTGTCCAATGTAATGTTTCACACTAACAAGAAATTAAATGGAGGAAAATAATATCACTTCTTGGTAAGTAAGAATACAAAGTGCTTCAAATAGTGGTGACAATGAGAGGGGGAAAGGTAGCGCTTAATAGGGAAATTCAGCATCTCTGGGGAACTTGAGTTCATCAAGAAATGATGGAGCAGTAAAAATGAAACCAGTGGTGGTGTTGGAAGTATTTGGAACCCGAACCATAAATCCTCTTGTTCTTAGGGGAATCTATTTATTTTTTGTTAATTCTAGGTGAAGAGAGAATCACAAGTGGAGTGCATTTTTAATCCTGTCAGTGGTTTGGTTTTCTGCAGCAGTAGGTGTATCTGCTTGCTTAGCTTGCCATCATATGTCTTTAACCGAGCCAACTAGTTATGCTTGGGAGGTGTGAAGGAGAGAGTGTAATCTGTGAATAGTGCTGAGCTTGTGCGTAGAAACTCAAGATCTCACCTGTGTTTTTCTGTTGAGCACAGCTTGTTTGTATTGTTTTTAGAGGTTTTTGGACCAAAAAGTGCAGGGCACTGCCCTCAGAGATTTCTGTGGAGGTGAAAGGAAAGGCTTGGCTGTTGTGATCTTGCCTAAAAACATCCCTTTTCCTTGAAGAGTTGGAGGTCTATCAGGAGATGTTGGTTTTGTTGCTTGCAGAACCTGAATGTTGTCTGGCTTCCTGGAAAACAAGAAGCCTGAATGATGTGTAGGGACTAGGCACTTCCAGTCTTTGATGTGTGCAAGAGGTTGAGTAAAGGATGTCTTTAGTTACAACCAGTTGTGTTAAGTAGTACTGGCTTTCCTCAACAGCCCTTCTTCGGCTTCTTATAGCCTTGCAATGAATTCATCTGCTGACTGCATCACTGGAGGTGAAAATCGTGCTCGACTTGACTTAAAGGATCAGATCATTGACATTCAAGGGACAGAATGCAGTCAATATTCCCCAATTCTAATAAAACTTGTCAGCTTTGCAGTGACAGCCAAGCATCACGCCTGGAGACGTTCACATCTGCAGAATTGCCAGTAATAAGTCTTCTGACCTTCTCTAAAGAACCGTAAGTGTTTGTGTGATGCAGTGGGTGGCTTCTGTACGATGGGTAGTTCATCTCCAACTGGCTCCTGGAGCCTTGAATGTTCTTAGTGGCTAGTGTGCAATAGAATTTATGATAGTGAAGAGATTTTGGTATTGCCCCCCTCCAATTTGGGTGTGAATGCCAGCAGATTGAAGCCCACCCATAGCTTTTTTGCATTAACTCTCCTGTGTGTTTGGGGTAGACTTATCTGCATCTTGACTGCTGAAAGCTCTCTTCTGGGATAGAGAGGGGTGGTGTGCTGTGAGAAACCACTGCTACACAGCGTCTATAAAGAGACATGGAAGGGAATAAACGTGTAGCTCGGTGACAGAGTGCTCAGTGCTGAAGCAGCACGAGGAGAAAGCAGTCATATTCTGTGCCAGCGGGATCAATAGGGCCTCTGTTGAAACAAATGAGAATTTTTATCTCTTGAGGCTATTGTTGAGGGCAGAGTGAGGAAAACGTTTAATGGGTTCATGCTTTTGAAATCATTCTATAACTGTAAGGGAGAGGAAGGTGCTTTTAAAAATTGAGTGAGCAATTATGAAAAGGAGGTTAGTCGCTGCTTCTGTAAATGGTGCCTTTTGTCAGAGTGGAGTGTTCTGTAGTTGAGCAAGCATGGGGGAGTCAGCAGTCAGAGCAGGCCCAGATTTCTGCTTATGTATTTATTTTGTGACTTCAGATTTGCTGTGTGTTGATTTGTGTGTCTGAAAAATGAATGTGTCCTGGAGAAAGCTGAATATAGGTATTGAAGTAGAACTTGTGGTTTCAAAGGGAATACCTCCGTAAAAGATACCTTCTGACAAACAGGATTATATGGTTATATATCAGTGCCTTTTCATTCGTGGAATTTCGCCATTCAGTTTGTACCACAGGAGGACTCTGGAAAGTACAAAATTCTCCAAGTGCTGCTCAACACGGCGCATGTGCTGTACCAGAGCTCTGCAATCTAGAGCCTGTTAGTGACTGCAAAGGTATTCACAGTTAGCACCAGTAATGGTATCATGGATTACTTGGGAAGAACACAGGGGTGAGTAGGGAGCAGTGAGAAACAGTCTATTCTGAGTCTTTCAAGTACAGTACCTGGTTTTCCTGGTGCAAAGCAGATGAAAGCCTGAGAAATGATCCACAATCACATGCAGGAAGTGTTACCATAAACTGTACTTGAATATTGGAAAACTGATACTTCTGCCAACTCATGAAGTTCTGGGTTTATTCTCTTTGGTACAAAACCTGGAGGTGTGTGGATGCTGGTTTTGCCTTTGATGAAACAGTGCTGGATAATACAGTGTTTTGGCTTGGCACGGAGCTCACTTAAACCTCGGAAGGAAGAGTGAGAGATTCCAGCTTGAATTTCTTGTTTATGAAATACATGTGTGCTCTTGCCTCCTTCATATATGTATATGTATGCATATATGGTATGTGTTATGCAAACAAGGAAAAATGAGTATTGGCTGGCTTACTGGGGTTTCTGCTTCAGCAATTGATTCTAACCTACTAATTCTGTTTAGGATGGGAAGTGTTTACTTAGGGAACATGCCAAGTGTGATACTTTGCTTTGTTTTTGAAATGCTCAGAGGACCAAAAGCCTTTGTTGCAGCCTCACTTCAATTATAGTAGTGGGAAGCAGGACAGAAACGTGCCTTTTTTAAATGAAAGAATAGCTTGAGTTTCAGAAATGCTGAGCTGAAGTGATTTTTTTCCTCCCTTTACCTTGTCACATTAACATGATTGCATGTTTCACTTTTTATGCTAAAGAGTTTCTGATCTTCAAAGGCAACTTTCAAACAGACGTGCTGGTTCAGCCAAGGGGACTAATATTTTAGAAGGAATATTAGCAGTCATAAAAAAGACAGAGTTATGATAGTTTCCATTAATTTTAATAACTTTTTGTACAGCTCTTGAGTCGAGATGTGAGAAATTAAAGGGAATCACGGTTCTCTAGTTCGACTGCAGTGTATTTATTCCTGATATACAGCATTATCTTGCACAGATTGAAGAAGCCTTCAGGAAGCCTCATTGTGTGGCTTGCTATAGTAGTGCTGTGACTGAGGTGGGAGTCATTTTCCAGTCTCTGCGTAGGAGTCTCATGACCCTGAGTCCTGAGTTCAGCTGTAACAGTGGGCTTAAACCATGACACTCTGTATCTGTGTTGCCCCTCTTTGTGATCTCTGCTCTTCAAATGGGGCAGAATGCTATGAAAATGTTCTTGAATTTCAGAAGCATTGGGTTGAGTAGAGAATAAAAGTGATAACGTGGTTTGTGCTGCTTAAATTCTTGCTCTTTCCATCAGAGATTGGGGAAGAGAATAACCTTGTTTTTTCCACTCTCTTTGCGGTCAAAGTAATAGTCATTTGCCTGTTTTGGTCTATCTGCTTCACACTGTTAAGTGGCTGACATAAAATGCTTTCCATTTAATTTTCCAGGTTGTAGGAGCAGCTGAGTGTTAGTAGTCAACTGTGCAAGTTGATTCCTTTGCAAGATGAAGGCCAGAAATATCAGCTCAATTTCTTCTGCCAGTCTAGTGTAGTAGTTGCTGGTATTTTGCTTCTGTTAGGATCAAGTGGAGGTGGATCATAGAATCACAGAATGGTTTGGGTTGGAAAAGACCTTAAGATCATCTGGTTCCAGCCCCCCGCCATGGGCAGGAATGCCTCATACTAGGTATGATATGAGAACATGTCTTGATTAGCCCTCCCCCTCCCTGTTTCAAATGAAGACAATAACAGGTAAACATGCTGGGCTCTGAGTACTTGTGGGACTCTGGTTTGTCTCAGAATGATTTAAGAGATGGTGAATGTAACAGACCTAATCAAATGCATTCAAATAGCACTGTGAATATTCATGCAATAACAATAAATATTGCTTTTCTCCTGAAAAGCCTGTGGTGGGATGAGTGTGAGAAAATGAAGAGCTCCCTTCCCTGTCCCCCTCCTTATAAAAGATGCAGATATTTTATGTGCTCTAAATACTGTTTAGGAATAAGAGTTCCTCATGCACGCAGCTGCCTTTTCATGATGTCTCAGTTATCCATGCAATGCAAGCTTTCCAACAACATGGAAAATCAGAAACAAATGCAGGTCTTGCAGTTTGTAAGCATGGGGTGTGAGCAGGGTAACTGAGTTCCTGTGAAATGTCAAATTCCCTTTATCATGCTAACCATCAATAATGCACCAGATGTTTTGACTGCATTTAGTTATGCAGTAAACTAAACATGCAGAGGTGCATGAAGTTCATCTTTAATGCTGCCAGTGCCAGTGCTGTTGACAACCACTTTGTGTGTTCTGTGTTTTTTTGGGGTGTTTTTTGGTGGTGCTTGTATTTGACTTGTGTGTTTGTAGGTGTATTGCTTATAATAGAGAACTGCTCTAAAATTAGCTGGCTTCATTCAGATAAGCTTATACTTTTAAGTTAATACTGCTTTGAACAAGTTTTTTCTACCATCCTGTCAATCAGTTCCTGCATTATTAGCTTAGTAAGTAATTACATTCCCCATCTGCATTTTACTTGCTGAAATGGAGGCAAGGTTATAAATGATAGTAATTATATATAATACTTCTGTTGTAAGCAGAAAACTCCAAATGGGTTGTGTCTTGTACTTAATAATACCTTTGTCTAAAATGCCATCCCCAGTGATTTGTTAGTGTGTAGCACAGCCTCTACAAATGCTAGCTAATGCATTTAGGGTTTTTACTGCGAAGGGTTGATGCAGACTATACCCTGGCTGTTGAGAGGAGAAGTGTGTCTGCAATGTGATTCCTAGCAACGTGTGGAAGCAGTAGGGTAATTAAGATGGCAAACCTTGGAGATCTCACATCCCCTCCCTCTTCCCTTAGAAAATCAGCTTCATCGTTGAAACAAGACTTGCAAAGCGTGCTCTGAAGCCAGAACAAACAGCCTGAAATTTTTATCGTAATGTTGCTTTTAAAAGTCCTAAATGTCCTCTATTTAAAATGAAATTCTTTTGTATTAACCTGCTTTCATATGCTGGCTTTTACCAGACTGCAGAATTGCCTGATTTGACTTTCTAATGTATCTGTAATGAATCTTCTGGGAAATAGAGTGATAGAATGCATACACTGTGCAACTCCATTGTAAAATATGCTGTTAGATCTAATATATTTCTGATTTGATGTATATTTTTTTTAGGGGAGGGGTATCCCTGTCAGGTATTAAAGCTTAAACCAGTTCTCTAGGGGATTCCAGGAGCTCACACACTACAGTGTGTAATATTGCCTTGATGAAATATATTTCCAGCATCACATACATAAATACACTGGGTGGTGGTGGTACAGTTATATTAAATTCCAAGGCGTGTGTTTGGAGAGAAGAGAATCAAGATGAAAAGTATTGGCAGATAGCTGTCTCTAATAGCCAGGAAAGATTATGTTAAAGGCTATATCCAGAACAGACACAGAGGGGTATATTTTTGTGTTCAAACACCTTTTGTTCTGCAGCTGTACTTACGCAGTGTCCAACCTGTGAGCAAAACGATCATGTGAAGAACACTGCATATACCATATGTGAAAGGGACAGGAGAATCCAAGTGTCTTAGTGCTCAGCTTGGCACTTAACAGCCATTCCTTTTGTGCTGTCCTTTCAGATCTGAAATGCCTATTATTTCCACTCTGCAGTCTCCTTGCAGGGAAGGCCATACCCAAATACTCCTGTGTATTGCTGTGTTGATACCATTTAAGGAGGTATATGTAGTCTTGCTGCTTTTTTTTCCTGTATCTTTGGGCTTCCTATGTCTTCACAATGGCTGTTGCAACAGGTAGAGATAGCCAGTGTGATCCTTGAATTGCATACAACTTCTGAATGCTGTGATGTGTAACTCTCTCTTCAAGCTGTCTCTTCATCCTCGCTGCAGTTGGGATGCTACTGAGCCTTTTGGGTAGCCAAAATCCCCTGTGGCAGGAGGAATCAAGCAAGTAGGTGGAATGAGAAAGATGTTATGAGCTTATCCTTAAGTTCTGTTGCCTTCTTGGAGCTCCAGGGTAACTGGGAAGCTACTGTAGTCTATGGTGTGTGGAGTTTTCATACCCTTTCTGAGTTCTGTGCCTTTTAATTCATAGGGGCATGCAGGTTACTAGCTTTAGTGAGCTCTTCCTTGTAAATTCAGTTGAAAATAATACTTGCATAATATTGGCATAGTCTAAGTCAGAGAAGTTCAGGTTCTGTCTTTCTAGAGAATAAATACCGTTGGATCCTGGTGATGAGCAGGTTTAATGTATTTGCAGTGCCTGTTGAGATAGGAGCCCTTTGTATGATAAGTAGTCCCTTGGATTTCCTTTAATTATGTACATATGTGGGCCAAAGTTATTTTAAGGCCCTGGGTTGAGCTGTTATACTCTGAAGAGTAAACAGAAGCAGCAGCCACTATTGTGGTACTCCTCAGTGTAGTAGATTAGATTATTAGATTATGCTAAGTGATTTTCAACATTGAGGCTTAAGAAACAGAAGTTTCCCTCCACTGTTGTTTACTGCATTTTTTTAACTTACATTATATGTATTGCTGTTGCTCTGTAGGTTTGAAACTACTTTAGGGCACAGTGAGTATTACTGTGTTTAGATCTAGTACTTGAAAAGGGTGAAGTTAAGAAAGAAAGAAAGAAATTGTATAGGCAGTGTTTGTCTCTATGAACAATGGCTTATTGTTTCTCAAAGGGGACTTAGGGAAATCCCGTTCTCAGAGCAGTGGTTGCTGTAGTCACTAAATCTCTGCATCTCTGAGGTCTGTGGGGAGGGAGTCATGGTACATCCTTTAACAGAGAGGATAGGAAATGTTGGCAATTGGAACTGAAGGCAGTAAAATAATGGAAGGGAATCATTTAGAAGTGACAACTTGCATCCTGGCGGCTGATAGAACTTCTACTGGGAGGTCAATTCTGCTTGAAGGATTTCTCCCCCAGCATATTTGCCTGACAGGGCTCCAGCTGATCTCTTTATTCAGAACAGTTTTGTACAATGCCCTCTTCTTGAAAGCAGGGAGGTGAAAATTGCCATGAATAAAACTAGGCATAGTTTGTACATCTGTGGAAAAGCCCCAGTGTTTATTTGGGATTTGATGTTGGAGCCTGTGGCCAAAGGGCAGATTTAAACTCAAATCTGTTAGATTTTAAAATGCAGACGCTGAAGACAGCACCAAGCAGGTTCTCGAGCCTTGGAGGATGTTCCCATTTCTGTGTTTTTCCTGTACGTAACCTTTTTCTTTGGGCAATTGCAATAAAGACTGGTACTGCATTAAAAAGATGTTCTGTGAACATTATCTCCTTATCATTTCAGTGCTTTCCACTCCCCTCTTTTTCTCCCTGTTTGGTTTCCTCCCGTATAAAATACAGCTCCTCCAATCCATTGTAACAGTCTGACTTGCATCTTCCTGTCTCTAAACCAAGTTACACACAAAGCAGCCTTTTGTCAGGGCATTGGAAGGAAAAAAAGCAGTCTACACTTGGAGTCAAAGGCTTTAAAACCCCTGTGTGTCAGCGCTTCGGCAGCGAGGATTTATTTTCCATGTTCCTATGTGGCAAGCGTACGTGCCGTGTTTATAACCGGGATCTTTCCTCCCTGTTGTTGCCATTTTGCATTCTGTTTTTGTAATCATCTTCTCTAAAATGGCTTTATTGTTCACTGATCAGGTGTATCCTGACATAAATAAAACATTGGCAGTAATTGGCTGTGACAGGTTTTCAGCGCTCCCTTGTCTCCCCACTGCTGCCGCTTGCAGCAGGCATCTACAGAACCCAGTCCTCACGTAGCAAAGTCCCCGGGGTAATTGGCTTTGACGGCTACTGGTTGCTGCAATAATACTGATCCATGAGCCTGTGTGAGCTGCATAATGCCTCAAGGATTTTGTACCCATCAATATGTCCTCAGCTGGAATCACTTTTTTTTTCCCCTTTCTCATACTTTTTTCGGTGGCAGTTTATTAAAAGAAACGCTTGCTGCATTTACTGTGTATTTGGTATCTACACAACCTCAGCTGTCATGGTAGATGAAAACACGACCCTGCAATTCTGTGCAGAACTCTGCGTGTCTGCAGCTGATACAAAGATTTGCCCTGCAATTGGTAGAAGGCACTTGCAGCTCACGTCTTTTATTTATGGAGGTTACACTGATGTTTAAAAACGAAGTGGGATATTAAAACGGAATAACGTGTTGGCAAGAGCACGGCTGCTTTTGTTAGCAAAACTTAATAAGCTGTGAGACACACAGGGAAATAAAGGCAGAGATGTGCATGCTAAGTGAGAACTAACGGTTTGTCAGTTATAACCGCAGCTGAAAGCGTCCTGGCTTGTGTGTTACCTTAAGTAATAACTCAGATTTCTTGTGTGGCGTCTGGTAGAACAAAAATAAATCTCTTAGTTGGTGGTATTGGTCACCCTTCATCTTATGCTCGCAGTTAGAGAAATGGAAATCACAGCAAATCCGCTTGGGTTGGATCCTAATCAACTGAAACACCAAAGTTGTTGGGTTCTTAACCAAAGTTGCCCCATAGAGTTGAAATCTGTTTTTCTCAGCTATAATTGCTGCTTGCTCATCATTTAAAGCAGAATTTCTGTGGATGAGGCGTTGGCCAGAGTAATTTACTGTATCAGCAGTAGTTGTGATTGTTTTGGGGAAGGAAGTTTGAGTATATATTCCCGCATAACTTTGTTCTCTGCCATCTTTAAGGCTATTTAGGGAATCAGTTCTACAGGCTTCCAGTGGTAGTTCAGGAGGCACTAAACAGTAGGCCAAAGCTACAGTGGCTGAGAAGTGCCTGCTCTTGAAATGGATGCTGCTGCTTGCTCAAGGTAAAATGCTCTTGGCGTGCATCAAACCATCTTGCCAGCGGTAGCAGGGTCTGGGTAAGTAATGCAGCTTTAAGGATGACACTGATTCAGAGAAAGGGCAGGGATTTCTTTTGGTTATGTGTCAGTGCCAGGCTGTAACTCACTAGAATAATTCTTTTACTTAACTGTGATAATTCTAACATGGGTTATGGGTTTACAGTCATGCAGTGCCAGTGCGTTGCTGGCTCTTTGGAGGTAATGTGCAGAATATCCCCCTATGAGATATCTGATCTTTAGTTTTAGACACAAAGCCCTTCCCAGAGAAACAAACCCTCTGGTTTAGCTGTAGATACGGGGAGGCCTGGCAAAATGAAGTTCCTTGTTTCATGGGCTCAGCTCTGTCTTGATAGGAGTTGTCTAAGTACATACTACAGAGGGGAAGTTTACAGTCGGTGCCTGGCTGGCTGTTTGCTTTTGGGTTCCGGTTTTCTGTGACAACAAAACCCCATTTCCTACTTAGCTCACACTTGATGAGTTTGTTTTCATAACTGTTTATGTGTCTTGAATCTTTAGGCAAAACCCTGAAGCAAGGTAGTCCTCATTGTGTACTCTTTTGAAGGAAGAGGTACTGAAATGTTATGCTTGCCTCTAGACGAGCACAAAGTGCAAATGAAAGTTAAAAATAGGATTTCCTTTGTTTTCGGTACATTATCTCCCCTGGAAATGACTGTAATCATTTGTGAAGAAATCTTTGAGGCAGTAAGAGCGGTTTAAGAATCTCACTTCAGCTTTCAGAATCAGTATTTGTAAACTACAATGTTACAGTGTAGTATTTTCATCGTTTCTCTCTTTCAAGTTGTTCATGCTGTGACCAGTCTTAGGCAGTTCTTCCCCATCATGACAGATACAACACTGTACACTTGGGATCAAATCCTTCATTCCAGGTAAACCTTAATTTGAGAACAGAATGATGTTTAAACCAAATTGAGCCTCTTTTGTAGTGTAGCAATGATATCCTCCCCACCCCAAGATCCAAACCCAGGGAATAGCAGCTTTTCAATATGCCCAGCAGAGTCTTAGGGCTCAAAAATAGCAAAATGCAATTAGAGGCTAATTGATGAATGTAATTACATGTATATTTGACTAAAACTGGGTTCTGCAACATTAGCAATTGAATTACAAAATGCAGTGTGATTGTAAACCTAGCAAAAAATATTTTGCTGATAGATGTAGCTGCTTTTTCACATCCTGTTTTCTCCATCAACCAGTTTCAGCAGCTAGTGGATGAACAAGTGAAATAGTCTAATTTGCATCAGAATGAAGCCTGGTCTGGAAACATTACAGAATTGCTTGCTAAACTTAGGGCGAGTAATTCATATTGCTTTAGACTCATGCATGCAAATCAGGCTTTAAACATCCTGGCATGTGCCAGCAAGTGAGTTCTCTCCTTGGATGTAATTGGGGAATGGTGAATCTATTTAGGAGGAAGCATTCTTGGTTAGTATGTGTCTTCTTGCTCTTCCTCCTTCCACTTCTGGGTTTAGGTCTCTTTCTCTCACGAGGGTAGTGGTATGAGTTTCAGTGCCGGTTATTTCAGCAGCTGACCCTGCTTAGGTGGCTTTTGTAAAGCTATTTCTAAGCTCATTTTTATTGACTAAACTACAACCCCTGACTTGAACTTAAACACGAGCAGGAAGCGTATATTGGCATGGCTGAAGACCTTGCTGTGCAACGAGGGAAGACATGCATGCGATGGATGTAGAAGACTGGTTGCTAGGCTGTGCTAGTTCTGGCCGGTGGTACTTGGTGTTTTGTTACTGGGGGAGTGAGTAGTGAACTTCACAAGTGCACACGCTTTGGATCACAAAACTGCCTAAAGATACCTGTTTGAGGGAGGGGTGGGCTGCTTTGACTTTCTGATTTTGGTTCAAGTTGGGGGTGCAGTTAGAATCACTGTTCCATGGCCAAAACCTATCAGTGGTCAAGGCATGCTGCGTTTGTTGTTAGATGTGCCGAGTGATCCCAGGTAGGGTGACTTTCCTTCCCTCCTCTTTCTTTATCCCATGTAAGTATTATTACCTGGAAAAAAACTTTAGTAAACCCAACTGAAGTGTGGATTGAGGCTGCAGTATTATCCTGTTAGATGTGTATTCCTTACCAAGGGTGCTTCATGTCATGTTAAACTAATCCACTCAGGAATAGGTTAAGGTAATTGATATTCTTAGATACCTTTAGAAAACAATCTGCATGCTATTCCACTGTTGCTCCAAACAGTTTGTCCCCACAGATAAGCTGAATGTTTAATCTGTTTCAGCTTCATTCCTTCCTCTGCATGCCACGTTCTGCTGGTCACAGTGCCATTTAGGTGGGTTTCTAACTTTGAAAAGCTCTTTAAAGTTATTGAAGGTAATGGCTTACCTCCTATGTCTTTTGACATGTAAAGGCTGACAAGACCAAGCCATATTTCCTCATGCTTAAGTTCTTTCAGATTTGCATGTCCAGTTTACTTTGCACTTTGTACGTAACTGCAGGGGGTTTATTCCTGTTTTATTTTTGCATGTATATATATATGTATAGCTTTGAGTTGAAGTGATTAACACATTCCTTCCAATGCTGGTACCAGCTACCCAGTGTTGAAATGTCTTTGCTAGAGGGGGTTTCCTCTGCTAGCTGTGTGTATATAAAGAGCATTGATATAATCAGAAGTGGTTGTGCAAAGAATGGCTGAAGTCCCTATCAGTACTTAAAAAGCACCTAGTAAAGACCCTGTTTGCTCTGTCCTCTAAATGAGATGGCACAATAAAGAGTACCAAAAGGTGTTTTTCCTGGTGAAACCTGCTGTTTGTGTTCTTTGCTGCTGTTGCACAGGCAGTAGAAATTGCTGGGGGTGATCAGTGTACTTCTGATGCAAGCAAGAAACAAGTGGTGACAGGCAGTGGCAGCTAATCCGTGTGGTATCTGCACGGGAGAGCATTAATGTGGAAGATTGCACCGGTCATCTCTCTTGCATTAATATTAGTTAGAGTCATTGTCAGGAAAGGTCACAGTCTTGCTGATCCAATGTGAAAGCTACACAATCTTGTTAGCAGATACTGTACTTCACAAAAGAGGATTATGTAGCAATAATAGTTCATAGTGTATCTCTTCATTGCTCTGCAAAGGAGATTGATTTATTTTCAGGTGTATGAATGACAAAACTCAAAACGTAACTTATTTCCTTAATAGAAATGTGCATTTCATGTAAAACTTGAAATGTGCTCTTCTAAATAACCCTGTAATGATCTACAAGCTTGCCCTGACTTAAGAAGATTAAGGAATTAATGTCAAATTACAGACATAACTGGAAATAGTATTTACCGTGTTCAGCAATCAGGAGAGGTAGATGGTCATGGAGCATTAAATGTATTTGTAAGATGCTTTTTTCTTAAAGGAAGAACCACAATTGTTAGAATAAGTGAATGTAACTACGGTGTGAGTGTGTACGAGGAAAAGATGGCATTGGCCAAGGATGCTGGTTTGTATTTAAAGCTTGGCTAAGCATGCAGGCAGATCTGCTCTGTAGCTGGAGGTGTCAGTTTAGTTCTACATCAATTACTTCTGTATCAGCAAAGTCTAGAAAGAGGAACAGTTTCACAGTCCAAGTATATACGTGCAGTGGGTTAGTTTTGGTGTGAGGTAATGATAAAATGCCTAAGAAGATTGTCTGTTACATAATACTAATGGAATTATGGATGGATAAACACATTAATAGAAGGGAGGGAGAAAACTCACAGACTTCAGCTGTGGGAGGCATAATTGTTGTTGCTGAAAGCCATGGCATAATTTCAGTGTTTTAAAATTCAGTGTAGCTAGTTAAAATGTACACGTAACAGGGTTTAGTTTTCCTTGCTTTAAATGGCTTACCTTAATCTTTCTATTTTGGTCAAATGAAAGGGAAATGAGGTCTGAGGAAATGCTCTTTAGTGAAAGACGGGGAAGCCACTGAGATTACTCAGCTGTCAGTTGAATTGCAGGTAGTAATCTTTTAGGTGCACAGCAGTTTGCTCTGATTCTGAAAGTGAACAGTAGTGGTTCTACAGAAAGAACGGGTTGTGCCAAAACAGTGGCTAGGCTGTTGATCCTTTTGGAAACAGGAATCTCTATGGAGTGATCTAGTAAAGATTTGTGGCTATCAAAAGCTGTTTTGGTAGGTTCTATTTTTAGCCGCTGTTCTCAGTTATTTGTTCACTTGGAGCATTGTGTGCAGTTCTGGTGTCCTCAACATCAAAAGGACATGGAACTGTTGGAACAAGTCCAGAGGAGGCCATGAGGA